>UELU01141264.1:0-35529 GCA_900490025.1 Megastigmus dorsalis
CCCCCCCCCCCCACACCACACCGCATTTTATATACCTATGTACACGTAACGTGACTTGCCTATATATATATATGTATATCTGTTCACTTTTGCTTTTCTCTTTTTCCAATTTTGTCTCTTTCTCACTCTTTTGCAGCATAGCCTGATTCTCGTTATAGTTTCGTTTCATTTTTCCCTTCTTCCGTTCACCCTTACTCATGTATTAGCTTTATATCACCAAAAAATTATGTGTAAATGTTTTATAAATCTAAAATGATTAATTTTTATTCATTATTTTGATAAAAATTCCTTGTTCCGGAAATTTGCAGGGTATATCATGTATTCTTTTTAGTTATACGTATATGTATAAGATTTAATGTAAAAAGTACGGTAGTTTATAAATTTATCAGTTGGAAATATTATGGCGTTATTAAAAATAATTAAACACAGGAAATCGTATAGTAAAATTAGAAGAATATATATATGTATATTACAAATACTTTGTATTTATGAAGAATATAGTAAGTTTAAAGATTCGCTTATTTACCGATTTAGAAAATAAATTGTTAATTAACTCCCTTCTGGCGTAATCTTCTGAATCCAAATAACTTTCTCTCGTCAAATTATGCAAGGAATCAAATAAATGTCTAAAAATAATCGATAAATAATAATAATGCGCATGGGTGAACATTGTAATTCTGAAAAGTGACAACATTACAGAAATATCTCTCGATAAATTACTTAATACCCACGTTGAAAGTTTAATCGTCGAATCGAACGAATTTTCATTCAATAAATATTTAACAGTACAACATCAGAAGGAAATAGCATATTGAACATGTGCAATTTATTAATGCAATTTTAGATGTTTATTCGAGAGCTTTGCTGTAGTTAAAAATATTTGTGTAAATCGAGATGTGCAATTTCAATGGACGGCTTCGTAACATCAGCATTATAAATAGCTTCTAGAGCAATATCTGCAGATTTAGTTTGCCAGAACTTTATAGTTTTGTAAAATCACTTTTAAAGCACATGGATGTAACACAAACGAGCTTGTCAAATTATTTCAAGATCTTTGAGATTTCGAATTTTCCAATGTTCAGCCCCTTTCCGGCTCTTAATTTATTTTCTTGTCATCGCGGAAATCCGAGTCCCCGCGCGCGGCCGCATCAGTCGTCCTAAATCTCTCATGAAACTTCCTTTCCTCAATCTTCCCGCAACATCCTCCCGCTTCTGCACGCACCCACACGCGAGCTCTTCTTCTACTCTTCACTCATACAAGACTTTGCATAATCTCTTCGTACATACATATATATACATATATATATATATATGTCTATATAGGCGCGATAGCAAGGTCGCACTTGAATTCGCATAAGCCCGACAGCGCGCGAAATCTTATGCTAATTCTCTTTCCCCTGCAGCTCGCCTCCTGCCCTGCAACCTCTCTCTCTCTCTCTCTCTCTCTCTCTCGCTCTCTCTCCCTTCGCCGCATCCACGTTTCCGTTCCAGTTCCCCCGAAGCACTGCGCACTGCGCGCCTGTGGCACATTTTCATTAGCATCGCGCGCGCACAGTGTATACGCACCACTGTATAGGCGAGCAATAGGTGAGTTACGGCCGCGAGCCTATCTCCGCGACTCCACAACAATGCCTCTACCACAGTATGTATGTATATATATATGCATGTATGTATGTATGTATGTGTATAGGTATACATTGGGCGGAGGGAAAGCAAAGCCCAGCAGCAATGACGCGATCGGGGGATGTGCACGCAGTCGAAATTTGTAGCCGCAGCGTCGATAGAGGAGAGGCGATAACTCGAGTGAGTTATTTCGAAGGTCGGCGCGACGAGGGGATCGAGAGAGAGAGAGAGAGAGAGAGAGAGTAAGAGAGAGGTAGAACGAGTCTTTCATTGAATGCTCAAAATTGGATTTGGATAACTTTTCCTCGTCGCCAATCGGGAAATGATGTATTTTTCCGGGAATCGCGGGACGCGAGATAGAGAAAAAACGCCGAAGCTTAATTGCATTCTAATCGCTGCTTCTCTCTGCGGAGCTTCGGTCAGGATTTTATAGGATCGATTGATTGTTTTTTTTTCACACGTACCGCTGCCTTCTGCTCTTTTTTTTTATCGACGCGTCAACGAACTCTTCTCCATTCTATTTTTTGCCTCCTCTTTTTCCCTCTCGTGTGCTTATGCAATTCCGGGTATCCCAGTTATACATGCATGGAATATATATATATGTATATATATGTATTGCATTCACGAATGATTACGTTACTTAATTTGAATCTTTTGATTCGTAAATGAAAAAAATGCAATCGATGCGTTTTGACAACAATAGGATATCGAAATATATGGGATAAAAAAGTATGTAAATAGTTTTTCGAAAAAGTAGCGTACTTAAGTATACACTTTGTGGTTCGTGATATATCAGAAAAGGGTAGTTGATATTAAGATTGTAATAAGGAAACTTTAAAATGAGCTTCGAAACTAATACCGTCAAGTTGGTTAAGCGTTCGAAACAATGGCTTTGTCAATTTGATTTTTCACAGGAACCAATAAATTCTCATGCGGCAGGTTGGCTCATTTCCTGAAAACGCACAATGGACCTGCATCTACGCTTCTCGGAACAAATGCGCCACGATGGACCCTGCATTCGCTAAACATCCTCTTTTATTGTATCAGAGGAATTCCTTTAGCGCAAAAGAGACCGAATTCCACCCTCGCATATCCGAAACTGTATTTCTTCTTCTCTCTTTCTCCCTCTCGCCTATACCCCATTATACGAATTTAGCTATACGCCAAGAGAGCTCATACATACAGCTCTATCGAGAGGGAGGACAAGTCGCCCAGAGACATTACTTTTACCCTGCCACGCTATTCACCTCGCAGCGCACGATTTTCGCGCATCTCTCTACTGTCTCGCAGAACAGAAGGAGCAGTAGCAGCAGCAGCAGCAGCTCGTTGTTTGAGCATGTACTGCATGCACGCGGCTGCGAGAAAATGAGCTTTTCCTTCCCTCCGTGCTCGTCTCTCTCTCTCTCTCTCTCTCTCTCTCTCTCTCTCTCTGCCACTTTCTTTGGCGCGCGATGCCTCTTGCTCATTTCTCGAGACTCTCTTTCTCTCTCTCGCTTGCAGGAGACGATGCATCGAACACGGCGTCATCGGGTATGTATACGGGAGCGAGGAAATACTGCGCACGACGATCTGGAGGTCTGCCGCGCGTGTATACGGTATATGGACGAGAGAGAGAGAGAGAGAGAGAGAGAGAGAGAGACACGCCTATATCTCGATTCGCCGAGTTATCGCGGCACGCGCGCTCCAAGGATATAATACACGAGAAATAGGGTGAAGACCCGCGTTTTCTCGTCTTTGTTTCTTATCTTATTCGTCTCTGCTCGGCGTTGGTTCGTTGTTCGTTTTCCTCTTTCCTTTAGATTTCTCGCGGCTGTTCCGCGTCTGAGTAGTCCCGCGGCAGAGTCGCACTGCACTGCCACTGCTTAAGCTGCGGGGCTTTATTTTGTAGCTCATATTTTGCGTGGCTGCAGTTGCATCTGAATTGCCATCTTACAAGGATGAGCAAGCGTATACGTCGCGTGTCTACCCATTTTTATTGTTATATCTTGGCTTATCTCGATCCACTTCCGCTTCATGCGCATCCTATCTGTATATGTATACACAAAATTGACGGTCTGATAAACAATGTAAGTTCGAAATCAAAAGTCATTGCTGGGCATAGTTGCTATTATGTGTACGGTCAGTATACGATTGAATCAAAGTACGAATGTAATATATTAGTTTTTCGGACCTCGGAGAAAATGAACATATTCTATATGATTCTGTAGAATCTGGGAATGCAACACTCGTCAAACAATTCTGAACTCCAGGATCAACGGCCACAGGTCCCAATCGAATGACTGATTTATTCTGCCTTCGCGAAAGCTAATTTAACTTTATCCCGGCATATAACGCCACCGTATGTGTATAAGTTTGATCGATTCAAACGATAGTCGCATGATGCGCGACATAAATTTTCCAAAAAGTCCCCACTCCAGACTATTCAAAATGCACCGCCTCTTCCAATCCATCCCTTTTATACCGTATAGCTCAGACATCGAAGCGGCGGAGAGTGGCAAAAAAATCATCGCGCACACACACACACACACACACATATATAGACGCGTCAAATTCAGCATCAATAAGCGACTGTAGGCGTGCAGCCGCGTCGCCAACGCGCATCTCATCCATCCCTCTTCCGCGGCGTGCGCAAAATATACTCTCGACCATCTCTTGCTTCCACCAAGCCATACCACACACCACACACACACACACACACACACACACCTATGTACACATATGCATAGAGCATGCATTCTCGTCCTTCTCCTGCTTTCGTATTCCAGCAATACGGATGGCGTGTGTGCGGGCTCGGAGAGAGGAGCGAAGGACGCGTTGCAGGGGGACATCGCGTATGCAGAGTGCTCGCGCGCTCCTTACAACGCTACTGATGCCTTCTTCGTGGATCCTTCCGGCCCACGTTGTCCTGGCCCTGCCATTCGCCGTCCCTCGTTGCGTCTATGTGTATAAGCGCGCGCGTGTGTGTGCGCGGTTTATACACGTAGTGGGTGGAGGTACAGCAGCAAGACAAAGGCTGCATCGTCAAGATGGCGTAGAGAGCTCCAGACCGAGCGCGGCGGCTTTGGATCATTGCCGGCGCAATTCGTTGCGGCTTCTTCCTCCTTCTACCTCCCCCTTACCCCCCCCCCCCCTTTTCTTCCTGTCTCTGTGTATATATCCTTCTCTCGGCACTTGCGCTCCGCAAGAAGCACCGAGTATATAGAGGCTCTTCTCGTGATTTAGGGCTTTTCATTAGCAGCCGGCGATGCGCGCCGCGGCGGCACCGAATGAGCGCGCCAGCCTCACTGATTGCAAGAATGGGAATGACGCTTTTTATGTGCGGCGCCGTAAGAATGTCACGTACGATTGCTGCCACCTGGGAATTGATGTTTATTTCTGCTTCGGGAGATTAGGGGAGGTTGGGATTTCTTCGTTTTGTTATTTTTTTTTTTTTTCTTTCTTCTTCTTCTTTTTCCTTTGGCTGCGCGCGGCTTCTCGGGATTGGGGGAGGAGAGGTGATGAGAGGGCCCAGGTGCCGATGCTCGATCTATGGCCAATCGCGAGGCTGCTTTATGGACTTGGATGATGGGATACGCTTGAGTTTCCTTCATTCTAATGAATTTTGTGAAAATTTATCGGAGAGCTAAATGAGTGCAATAGCTGTTACTGTTATAAATTGGATAGTTTGTACGACTTCTCGTTAGTATTGACATTTGTTTTGACCAAGATATTACTTGATAAATAATACGTGTTATTACTTAACCAAAAGGATCTTGTCTGGCTAAATTCTTGTAAATTACGAATGTTTAGTTTTACTCAAATAAAGGGACAGGTTGAAGGTTTTTATGTCAATTTATGAAAATCCCACTTGATAGAAAACTGTCGAGTTTGAATAATTAACTTATTAATCGAATGGTCGGTTTATTTTGCTATTAAGAAAACCATATACGTTCAAATATTTTATACCGTGAATTATATTGTTCAGTTTTTAAGTGACTTTCAATTATGTATTAAATATATATCGTCAAGTTTTAATATGATTTCTCAAACTAAAGATAAATCGTGAAAAAAGAATATACTAAAAAAATCTAGCTTGATCTGGTTAGAAACTTCTCAACACTTCTACCAGGATTTGCTATTAAAATTTACAATTATTAATGTATATGTGCCTCCATTCTCTTAAAAACATTTCGGAAGATATCCTGCAGAATATTTTTTATAGAGCATCATTAATCGTCATATAATGTAGTTCTTAAAACTACGCTAAATGTATTTTCTTTAAAATTATTTCCAGCAAACAACCAAAAGAAATTACGTAAAAGCAGTGTACTCGTATACTTTTCCATGTCAGAGCTTGACATCGTCATCGTTTTAATAGATAACGAACCAACATTGTCGTTATACCATATTAATATTCTCCGCGCATTCTTCACGTAAGCAATTAACGATGATTTGCAATGGGAACGGGGTTCGAGCTATACAACATCCCCGACCCCAGACAGAGCAAATAGTTCACCAGGAGGATCATCCAATTAGGAATTCAAACCCTTACCTCGGCCATGCGAGTAGTCCGAAAAGTGGACGTAAAGCCAAGAGGTAAAAATCATCGTTAATTTAGTATTTCTCCCCGTTAAATCACTCGGACTGCACGTTGAACTATTCTACGGAGCTTCGATGTGTGGATATAGCATCGGGGCGCAACATTCGACATTCCGACAACGTGTCGTTCCCCTGCAACTCTCCTCTCTTCTTCTTTCCTCCCCTCTCATTTTGAGAACCACTTGCGAACGCAACGCACACCAACGAGACAAAGACAGCGGGAGAAACAAAAAGCAAGAAAACTTTCGTACTTTTCTAACTCGACTTTTCCCTCTTGGACATATATATATGTATATAAAAGCACGGCTGCGTGTGAGTGCAGTATATACAGTGTGCAGCGATCGGAATTCAAGACTACTTAGCGGAGTAGGGGAAAGCTTCTCTCTCTCTCTCTCTCTCTCTATCTCTCTCAGTATGTATATAAACATACTTCGCGCACACATATATACATATATAGACACACAAACATCCATCTGGGTGTCCTGTCCAGTGAGCCGCGTGACAGCTAATATCCGGCCAGGAAACTAACACCCCGGAGCCGCCGCCGCCGCCGCCGCCGCTGTTCCCCCTCTAACCAGCACTAGTAGCAACAGCACTCGCGCGCATTCTCGATACTATATAACACGTATATATATATACATATACACACACGCAGATAGAGGTGAACTAGTTTGCGGGAGTGCGAGTGTGTGGGTGGGATGGGGTGGAGTTCGCCACCACCGCCGATATTAAAGTAGGAAAGTCTACACACACACACACACACACATACTCACGTACATACATATATATAGAGAGAGAGAGAATATCACGGGGCCTGCAACGATGTGACCTGCAAGGATGCGCTATACGCGAGATTTTCTATACTTTTTCTCTCTCCCTCTCCTCTTTCTATTGGAGATGAAAGTTCTGCCAACGGTGTGCTAGCAGCGATTGCTTCGCCGCGAGAGACATCTCAAAGACACCGCTGTCTCTCTGCAGCTCGCGCGCCACGTTATATATAAGGCTCGCTACAGGCTCTCGTGTAATGATCGGCGCGTTCGTTCTTTACTTTTTTCTTCTCTCTTTTTATTTTTTTTTTTTTGTTACTTTTGCTCGCAGCGGAAGGCTTTAGCTACTGCTGTAGCACTGGTTGGAATGGCTTATTACATAGTGCACGTCCTTGGCTTTTAATGAAAAGGTTTGTTGCTTCTGCGCGATGATGGTTATGGTGTGACTCCTTTTTGCGATCGTTGCGAGATTCGTAAGGTGCGGCTGTAAAAGGAACTAATTGGAACGAGCGATACAATTGGTTCACCAAATGGACAATTGGTTAGCTTATTGCGGCATTCCTCGTTTTGTGAAAAAATCAAATCATCTTGTGTTCTGGGTAATTGTGTATCGGTGAAAAAGGACTATTCACGCATAACGTAGTGCGATATACAATGTATACTTGCTGTGAGAGAAAAATGAATTACTGTATCAGGTCCAGACTGCCACACATTCCATTCAAAGCTGGGAAATTTTTTAAAGCATTTTGCTGTGAATGTATCTATTGGTGATTCATTCCATTCCAACTAATAGACTACGATATTTTTAATGTGATTATATATATATTAGTTTATTTTTATTTGCAACTAGAGTTCTCAATTATGACGAATGAGTTTGATCTCTATTCCCTACGAATTTCCTTCAGATGATACATAAAAACTACGTGGCACTATAATTTTTAGATTCTTCTCTATTGGTTTAAGAGCGTGACGTTTTTAATGATATTCCAGCTAGAAATCTGGCACGTAGAGTCGATTCAATGTGAGAACCGGATTACGTAAAAGCTTTGATGAGCTGCGCGTGCTTGATTTTATTATTAGGTGTCAGAAAATAATTACCAAAGTTTCAAAAAAGTACGTATCCGGCAAAATCTCGCCTAACATTTCACCGGGGTAATAGTTCCCGAATAATCGTAAATACGACAATAAAGCAATGAAAGAAATATGGAAAAAGAGGCTTAAGGTAGTATAAAAAGGGACATTGGAAATCAATTTGTGTTATAAACAATCACGGAAAGAAGTAGTTAACTGAACTTATACAAAGCACTTAGTAAAACTATCCAATACAACTAATCATTACGACTAGTTCCTGTTACCAACTGGTGCAATGACGATATATGTGTTAATTTTAATTATTTTTGATTGCTACAACCACCAAATTTCATAGCCAATAGTTGTTAATATTCTATAACTAACTGTTTTCCGTGTATTTATGAAAAGCTGTGAGAGTAAATTAAAAAATGATAATAATACATAAATTACTCTTCGAAATTGATTATCTATAAAAAGATGAACTTTTGTAATTATTTGAAATGATATTAGGGGCAAGACGTTGAATAAAAAAGCAGCAAAAACTTGATAATCTTAATCTTACGTAAACGAAATTCTTCTCGTTTTAAGTTTTATTGCCCAGCTTGTCAGACCTGAAAAAGTTGATGGACCGACAAATTAAATGTTAAAATATAAAAAGCGCGCTGACAAACATTCTCCATCGGCCTGTTATACGATATTTAGCACGAGATAAAAAGCCAAATAACAATGAACTGACATAAAGCCAATTCTTATTCATCAGTCCGCCAGTGGATGCAAGTGTAAGTGTTTAAAATGCTTAATTCGTCGTGGAGGAAGGAAAAGGTAGTGGCGGCCTCCCGGCCAGTAGAGAAAAACCAAATTGCCGATGTGCATTTTCATCGCATGAATAATTACGCGCGGTACGAATCCACCTCTCTTCGCGAGTGAGAGCTGGAATCCTATTTTTGCCGGTCGCCGGTGCATATAGTTGTCTCCGCGCGCTGTCGTCCTTAATAAAGCCGATAGCACATCGCCGAAAATAGATAGAGCCGATTGGTGTTCTGTCTCTCTCTCTCTCTCTCTCTCTCTTTCTCTCGTGTAATCCTAGACCCCCCCGCCCTCCTTTTCTCGAGTGTCGTCCTCCGTCTCCGTTGGAGAATTCAGAGGTGCGCAAAATGACAGAGTGAGAGAGAGAGAGAGAGGTAGCTAGAGAAAAGAGCGGACAATAAGGGGCGCAAGCCAAGGGAGAGGCTCATTAGGAATTCCGTGAGAGAGAGCGGTGACTTTTTTCCGCGCCTTTTTTGCGGACTACATAATATCCCTGGTTCGCTTCGTGTTCCTTCGCCGCCGTCGAGACGAGGAAGAGATGGCTGAGGATCGAAAGTATGACATCGAAGGCGAATGTCGTCGTCGAAGTAATAACCGAATCCAATATTCGTTCCTTTCAGTGAGAGAGAGAGAGAGAGCGGGTGGGGGCCGGTACGTTGACAAAAAGTGAAATTTGCCTTCCAAGACAGGACTGTCAACGGCAGGGCTTATACCGCTGGATTTCCACCACTGCGTACAACTCGTCCCTGTATATATATATACGCGGCTCGTCTTCTTCTTTTTCTTCCTTCGCCTTATTTTTCCTTTACCCCCGGCATTCCGATGCTTCTTTTTTTTCTACCTATACCTTTCCTTTGGATCTGGTTGGGCTCCCCCTACCCCTCCCTCTTCCCCCCCCCCGTTCCCTCCTCTTTCTCTTATTGCAATGAATCTCTGCTGCACGCACATGCATGTAAATCTCTTTGCTCCGCTTAAGAATACGGCGTGTCTCCTGCAACTTGATCGTCCAAAGGATCCCTTTTAGTTTTCAACGTATATACTGTATAAAAGCTCGGATGCAATGTGTATTGAACCGATGGGTTCGGGTTCGGGTTCGGGTTCGGGTTGGGTTGAAAGAGATATCTGTTTTCGAACAAACAGATACATTAATGTTGTAACTTTATATTATTATTTTACAGAATAGATAATAAAAAGTTTTTCTTCGGTTATTCGATCCATATTTTAGCAAGTCCGTCAGAATTTGTTGACATCGAAATGTTTTTATATGTGGTGAGAGTACCGTTATTTGGTTTTACAAGTATACAAAATAAAATATCAGTACAGTACCCTGCATTTTTTAAGGGCATTTTCATTCTTAAATATTTTATTCTGATAGTAAAAAAAGCATAATAATAATAAAATATATATAAGTTAGTGAATAATAAATATTTAAAGATAAAGATGTATTTGTATTGGTTTTTGATCGGTCATTTAATCTGATCAAACTTTGGCATTGAATAAAATGAATAACTGCAAAAAATTATAAATACAAAAGTAAAGAGTCAAATTATTACTATTATATTGTAAATATAATCTAAAAATGATAGAAAATTATCAGAAACCGGCACCTACTGAAATACCGATACCGCAACGATACTAAAGTCATCGTGTTCATAGGCTAAAAAGTATTGCTATCACACAGAGAGACATTAAATTTTCTTTAAAAAATTACTATAAACTTGGTGATGGGATGCAGGCTTTATTTAAAAACCTTTATTTACTTCTTTGATCATTTTTATTATAATATTTATATTGTATCTGACATTGTGAATTCAAATATTTCTCTCGTATATCAATATAAATCATAATTAAGCGAAGGAAATGTTTTTTTTTTCTTAAAAACTAATAATCTTTCCAGCTATCAGCTTATACTGGCGAATCTCTTAATTATTACAGTTTCCTTGTGATTAATATATGTTCGATTTAGAAGCTTTAAAATTCTGTAATCTCTTTAATCGACGAAAAGTTTAAAAAAATTATAAACATCAGCAAGGATAATCCAAAGAATCGCAGTTCTAAATAGGACCAACTACAAAGCGTAAAATCGTCTATACAACCCATAAATTCGTTATTGTTAATTGTGCCGTTGGTCCGTCACCTACGCACACACACATACACGCCCACAAACATATACATAACGACGCATCCTTTATTCCGCTTTCGCGGTATAGGTGTAGGCTCCCGTTATGTATAAACTCTTTATTTTCGAGCTTCCGTGTGTGCTCGCGAACGTACGGCCAATAGAGACAGAGAGAGAGAGATAGAGCGAGAGAGCGAGAGAGAGAGAGAGAGACTGGAGGGATGGAAGGTTAGTGAAGGGGAGAAACGATCGGCCCGTAGAGTCGGCAAATCTGATTTATGAGCAGCGACGAGTAGCAGTAGTCAGGGACGTTTATGGATCGCCATCGGATATTTATCGGCCGGTCAGTCCGGATTCATTCGTTCGTTTACACTGGTTTAATCGAATCGACCGCTGTGGGCTTGCTTTTCTCTCTTTCTCTGTCTCCCTCTCTCTCTCAGCCTCTCTCAGCCTCTCTCATCCGTTTGCTCGTTCATTAATCAAAAGCTGAGAAAGAGAATACGGAGGGAGCATGAGAATAAATAAATAGAGAAACTAGTGGAGAGCTGCCATTATATGTAGCGAGGGAGGGTTTTGACTTATCTCTATATATGCTATCTTCCATGTATATATGTATATGTTCATCGCTGATTCACATCTGCTATCCGAGTCCTTTATGCGTCTAATCGGCTTGTTTCCTCATTCGACTCACGCCTATCTTCTTATTCTTCCTGATAGAGATTTTATTTCGATCTCTTGACCAATTTATTTTAATTCAATTATACGCGTGCTTTTATTGTTTTCTCGTCTCTTTGTTTGACGTTTACATACTGACATTAAAATCGGCCAGAAAGTGCGGTTTAATACTGACGCTTAATTAAGTAAAATAGTGTATGTGATTCAAACAGAAGGCAATAAAGAGATTTGAAATGAATCGGTTTTCAATCAATATACTGGTTTTATGTATGTTAAGCCTAATATGTATGGTCAGAAGTAAAAATAGAAGTAGGTTGAAAGTATACACAGAATTGCAGTAGAGGATACTTCATTTTTTCTTAGAAATAACAATTTTCTGAAATTAGAGTAAATTACATTGAATCACTGCTGCAATTACGTACAAACTCGAAAGATTAACCATTTTTCGTAGAACGCATTTTCAGGTAGTAAATGCAAATTCCAAGTGGCCACCGAATGAAATCCACATTACATATACGACATTAACATAGGAAGTACGATACATTTGCGTTGAAATTAGCACAAGGCACGCACAATCGGTTCGCGGTAAGCTAATAATTCCGCGAGATTTCAACAAACCAAAACTTTCCAATTACGCACGAACAGTTCGAACAGCTGAAAGCCCATCTAACAAAAAAAAAAAAAAAACAATTTTTATCTCGCCTATCGCAATCGTTCGCGTTTCTGTCTTTCTCTCGTCCCTTTTTCCTCGACCATCGAGGCCGTGGCCGCACGCACAAGCCACCCTAGCCTCCCCTTCCGCTCCTCCACCCTCGACACCCCCCTTGCACCTCCTCCTCCTCCATTCCGCGGGCCAAATTGGTCTTCCGGACCGTGACCCGTTACTACCACCATATAGCCTGCAGCGTAATCGGAAGTAGCGCGCCGAACGATTTGCAGCGGCGCCATCGTAGTTCGTTGAAACATTCCTCTCTCTCTCTCCCTCTCTCTGCTGGCGAACAGGCGGATTACGAGATGGGATTTGCGTCATTACCTTGGCAGCGGAATAGGGAGTCGAGCGTCTTTTTATACCGATAATTCGATTTTTTGCCGCTGAACATTCGATAATTCGAGCGGGGCTCTCTTCTTTTTTTTCTCCAGTTTGTAGCTGGGATGCGCGTGGACGCGCTTGTGCAAGCTTTGATTAACTTTATAGCTGTGTCGTAAAAATTTGGTTCTTTGGAAATAATTATAACGGTATTTTGTCATAGTTTTTAATGCATAAAAATATTTTAACTGTATAGTCGGTTGTTTTCTTAAGTATAAGAATTGTCACGATTATACCCTAGTAGAAATACTAAGTATATCTTATTGCCAGTTTTAGCTAGAGTTTTTACTATTATCTCTGGTTCGGCGGTCTGCACAAAAACTAGGCACTATTAGTATAATTAAAAGTTAATTTTAACCAGTTGAATTCCTCAATTTTTTAGCAGGGTACATTTAATGAATATTTACAATTTTGACTGCGCAGTTTTCTCCATTACTCCTATGACTTTCAATTATATAGCTTAGGTGTCTTTTTTTATTCTTTTCTCCTTTTAATAATTTGTCTACGATGATTGAATTTGCAGATTATAAAACATTGAAAACACTGAATATGTTATTTAAAAGTATTTTAGGATAAGTGCTGGAACCCGGGTTCTATCCTTCTAATTTGGCTTCGAGTAAACATTTCGTGATGTTTTAACCTGATTCGTGTAAAAAATGACTTTTGACTATGAAACGAGTCAGTGTGTCTCAAATCGAGTGAAATCGAACTTTAAAAACATGTTTTTATATGATATGAATATAATATGGACCGTTCAATGAAATAAAAAGAGTATTAAGAATTAATGCAATAAGTATGTTATAAGCAACAAGTTTAATAAGCACTTGTATTTCATAGACTGCATATAATGATTAATTATGAATAGGGTTCGGTTATATACAGTAAATTACTGATTTGATATAGTTAAATTGAAATAATAGTTCAATAATTAATTACAATAATGATTTTCATTCTAAACAACGTGATCACTATGATAGTTAAACTGCTATTTTATCCATCTCTTTTTAAAAAACCTACTCTACTGTCGTACCATGTAAAGGTATGAAATTACGTAGCCCAGTTAATTGTCGTTTATCATTCCGGCAGAATCTCCCCACAGATCAACAAACTTGAAAACAAGATTTCGAAAACACGATCAATTACGCGTCGCATCGACAAGTGCCCCCCGCGCGAAACATTTTTCTCACCTCGAAAGCACATATACCTCGTATATAAGATTCGCTCGACGCGTCGTCGGGACGTCGCACGGTATACAAACGACTAAAAAAATAGGTGCCGAATGCAATTCCTCGAACGCTTATCAAACGCTGACAAATGTACATATATCTCCGTTAGCCGGAGAGACGTGCGTGTTGAGCTCCCGCGAGGGGGTACGTTGAGAAGACCTTTAAAAAGGCATCTCGCTCGAAGCGCGCAGGAAAAGTTCAGTCGAAGTAGGAATTGGACTGGTATAGCGCGCGCACACAGGGAACGAGGGTGGGGTAGGGTATTCGAAAAGCCGCGCGCGGCGAGGAAGCTTTGCACCGCGTGTCAACGGCGGCGCGCTCGCGTTAACTATACGCACCGCAAAGCTTTCGCCGGATGCGGCCGCATTTTCACGTGGCTATAGGAGCTGGGCGCGGCATTATCATAATTCCCCTCTTTATAACCGAGCTCGCGGCTGCGTCGGGGACTTTTCGGAGTTCTTTCCTCTCCCGCGGGACGACAGCTCGTTAATCATTCGCGCAAGCGGGGATGTACGCGAGCGTGTGTCGCCCAGCTGTAAATCCGCAATTACAATCTCGGCCCGCTAAGCGCCCCGTTTATGATATACGCGTTGCTTGTATAGATATATCGCGAGAGAGGCTATGGAAAAATGCAGACCGCGCGTGACACGCGCCACGGGTACGTATATATATATAGCATTTGGATATGTGCGAAAGGGAAAAAGATTATCGCGCGCGCTGCGATGCGCTACAGGCGGATATATATTGCGAGATGATTATGTTTTTGACGAATGGAAATTTGTTTTCTTTGCGGGCTCCGGGATTTTAAATGCTTGATACGTCTATAATTTATGAATGAAAAGAGATTTTGTGCGGTATCCTTCGATACAAAAATGGTCCATTTATACAGTGTTGTTGATTTCAGCATATTTTCTTGTTTATATTAAATATTTGATAGATAAATTGTGTAAATTTTGGTTTATTCGATCCATTTATTGAATTCATTTAGACTGCAGTATATTATTTTCGCGATCATCGGAATAACAAACTTTTTAAGATTGTACAAGATCAAACAGATCCTTTCAGTCCGGCTAGCTGAGGTTAGAATTATCAAGATTGCAAAAACCAA
The DNA here is from genome assembly GCA_900490025.1 of Megastigmus dorsalis. Taxonomy (NCBI): domain Eukaryota; kingdom Metazoa; phylum Arthropoda; class Insecta; order Hymenoptera; family Megastigmidae; genus Megastigmus; species Megastigmus dorsalis. Next base: position 15,062 of record UELU01141264.1, read on the forward strand.
TAAGAAACATGTACTGTATACCTTCCTGATTTTCATCACCCAATCAGAAAACGTAAATATATAAGCTGCCTCCAAACAGAATCCCTATGTGTATTTGAAAAGACCTGTGATCTCTGTGATCTCGAATCACCGCGAGCTTTAGCGCCAAAATAAAAAAAAAATCATCGTAGACTAAACAAGCGCGCGCTTTTATTGAATCATTCGCGGAAATGAATCGTACATCGCTCGTCGGTGCAACTTTAAAACTATAATATCTCCTCGCGACTGGCGTGGTGCCGCGCAAAATCACGCAGCCAGAACAATCTCTTCCGAAATCAATTTAAACAGAGCGAATTCAACACGCCGACTAATCCTCGCGGGCATCAACGTCATAATCGCAATAAAATTTTGGCACTCCCAACGCGTAATGCGTTCAGCCAGTGTAAAATCGTCCGAAATCGCTATGACGGAGAGTGAGAGAGAGAGAGAGAGAGAGAGAGAGAGTTCCAGCATAGCAGAAAGTCGAGCTGGGAAAGAGAGTATGCGCGTCTCGCCCTTCTCTGTACTCTCTCGCTCTCGAGTTGGCTCGCGGCTCGTCCTCTAATGCAAATTTGATAAGCGCCTTTGTGCCCCCGACAACAAGTCGCGTGTAATTTTCCTGGCCCGCAAAGAAGTTTTAACCTTTCCTTATACCCTCCCTCTGCCCAGTTTTATATATGTATATTGCGAGGGTTTGCGTGTATATATATATATATAGAGCGAGCCAGTAAGAGATGCGCGTGGAGCTTCGGAGAAGAAGGAGGAAGACTCTCTTTCTCTCTCTCACCGTCGCTCCGTCGCGAAACAATGGGAGAACGAAGCGGGCCGCAAAATGAATTGGTATTGAATGGGATTGGGACGGCGCAATTACATTTCGATTGTCTCATCGTTTGAATAGTACCTTCTCTCTATCTCTCTCTCTCTCTCTCTCTCTCTTGCTCTCGCGCTACATCTTCTTTCCTCGCTCCCTCTCTCTTTCTCTCTTTCTCTGTTCTTAGCCTTGGTAGCGCTCGATTGCGTATACGTAGGCAGTTTTACTGGGCTGTGCGCGGATTGATCGATATTGTATCAGTCGCGTATTGACTTGTTAATTGACTGTGGGGCTCGTAGTTTAAAGTATGATTGTCTCTTCGCCAGGAGCTCCTGTGCCATCTGTCTCACTTTGTCTGCAGCTTCGTATATATATCTCTTTCTCCTTGGCCGTTCTCTCATTCATTGGTTTACAGAGTTCGGGGAAGCTTTGCTTGACTGGCTGCCTGCTCGAGAGCCGATAGCACCTTTTAACTCTCTTGCCTCTCTTTCTCTCTATAGCTCTTTCCATCTCTCTATACATCTCTTCTCTTTCCCTTCTTCAGAAATTCTGTTTATATCTCTCTCTTTCTCTGTATATATATATGTAGGTGTGCGCAAACCGTTTCTCTCCGACAGTCGAAGAGAGAGCATTTATCTTGAGTACGTTTCAGTAAACAATTTCGACTGTATTGGGAACGAAACGCGCGGTTCGTTTGCAATGTTTACCCGCTTTGTCCGTTTAGCGAATGAGGCTTCGCCTGCCATAATGACTTTTGAGCCATGATAAGATTTTACCGATCGAGACTTGCTCGTTGATGCCTGTGTGTAATATATGTATTATATGCGGGGAAAATTCTGATTATAGTTCTGCGAATGAATGATTTCTTCAATAAGATCTAATTAAGTTTTATTTCTGTTTTTTTTTTCTGGATCCATCGCATTAAGTATTCGAATAAGATAAGGATGGAGTAGTTATATTTTTGGTTTTAAGCGGTTCAAGATTTTGGATTAATTTTTTGACGTTTTGCTTACAAAAATCACAGATATAAAAAAAAATAGAGTTAGAAACTCGACTCTGAGTACGTAATTTTGTGTTAGGATTAATATAATTCAAAAACCCAAAGAAATACCTAGAAGACAATAATTTACGTAAATGTGGAACGCAATATAGTCTATTCTTAATTCTACCCAAAAACTGGACACTTGTTCCGCTATTAGTAGTTTTGTCTTATAGACATAGTTAATATATTTGTAAGTTGAATATATATTGAAAATTTAAATACATTTTTCATAATCTATAATAAGGGAGTTGTTGAAAATAATCGTTGTAATCGAAAACTGCTGTTTTTCAAGAGCTTAAACAAAAACAAATATAATATGTTTATTTGCCAAAAATTAATTTTATAGCATCATTGATACACTGACAGTTCTATAGATAAAATAAATTACAATTTTCAATATTTCTCATAAAGGCTCAGAGACACGCGTAATATTGAAATTCAGCAGTAACATTTCATTATGTAAAAGATTCAATCTCAAATTTTAGCTTGGAAATAATTCTGCGAACCCGTTTTTCCTTTCAACTTTAAGTTATTAGAAGCTGAATAACCATGAAACTTTATATTAAAACTTTGTTTTTAGTCCGAACTACACTTGTAGATGAAAAAAAAAATATACAAATAGAACTTTTGTATACTTTAGAGCAAGAATTAATTTCCATGAAAAATAAAACGTGGTCTTTTCCACTCTTAAAAAAGTGATGGACGGATGCTGTGAAGTACTGAAGGACACGATTTCATTGGTTACGGAAAGATATCAGTTTTGAATGTCGCCAAAGTTTAAAATATTGCTGTATATATTAATATATTAATTCAAATTATAAAAGAATTATGTATGTTCGTTTGAATAGATTCTTAAACAAATCATTCAGTTTATAATTCTTTCAGAGTTTATATAAGGATTTTATTTTAAACTAAATTCTGTATTATATTATTTTTTAGCCTCAAAAATTAGAATCGTTGTAATTATATTGTTTTATATGACACTAATAGTTTGTGAGAAAGATTATTAATAAAAGAAAGGCACATGAAATATTTTTTAATAATCAAGTATCTGTTAAAGTTTGATTAATGGCCTGCATGGAACAGGCATTATAAGCGCGCAGAGCGCGCATAAATTTTGCACAGAACCTTTTTACCGGAAAAGTTGAAATAGAGTCTTTTTCAAGCTGAAATTTGAGGTAGAACCAGTTTCCACTGCGCTGACGATATTGTCGAAATAAAATATATATAATTTTGATGTTGCTATTAAATTGTATGCAAGCAATTAGTCATTCTGCATAAAAGCACGGCCAAGTCTAGTTCATTGTTTACCGATCGCTCTATTCATTCGATATATGGCCTTGGTTAGAAATCCAAGAGACTTGTCTCTGCAACCGACTGGAAAACAAATAATTTCCGCGGATAAAGTCAGCGTGAATCACGATTTTTATCGTCGTATCAGCTGCCACAGTCACGACTACCACTGCTGCCGCTGCTGCTGCTGCTGCTATAAGGAGTCTGAGCAAACTTCCCGTCGGGCCATTACACTCAGCGTAAGTAGTAGCATCATCGAACCGCATGGAGCTTGGCTCGTAAAAATTAGTTCGCGAGACTCTTGCGCGTTCGCCTTATCAAACGCCGCCGCTCGCCCACCGTCGCCATAACTCTACCGACAATCTTCATCGAGAGAGAGAGAGAGAGAGAGAGAGAGTTAGAGAGAGCGAGCGTTAACGAGGGCAGATAGTAGTGCGGCTTAATTGTAACCGGGGAAATTCCCCCGGCGATAAGCTAAACGTCAATCTCTCGGGCCGCAGGTGGCTTTATTATATATCCTCACCAAGACCAACTAATACCCGAAGGGCGTCGCATGCGTACATTCTGCCATCAGCTATCTCTCTCTCTCTCTCTCTCTGGCTTGAATCTTGTTCTCTACAGCTTTCGACTGCGATTGAGTTCGCGAACTTGCTCATTGATACACCATACTTATGGGTAAAATTTTTGCGTCGCGTCTGAAATTCAATTTATTGGATCTGCGAGCGAGTCGAGGAGTATACCGGCCAAATTAAAATTTATCTTCTTTGGCGGATGTTACCGTAAAGAGTGTTCGCGACTTACAATCATTCAGATTCATTGAAATGAAAATATTTTATATTATGGTAGACAAATTACTTTCTATGAGAGTTCTTTCTTTTATAAACAATATGCCCGAAATTTCTATATTCTGTATTTATTCTATAAAATGTTTAAGTTTTTATATTTAATCATTCAAAATTTGATCTGTTATAATCTATGCATGAAAACCATAACGTAAACATTAAAAATTCAGAATTTCTGCGTGATTTGGTGCTTTGATTTCGAACTATCAAAAATATGAAGTTTTATTGACTTTACTGATATTTAAAAAGAAAGTATTTTTAATAATATTTTATCTTTGCAATTTATGTATTTTTTAATGTTTACCATACGTATAATGTCTACAGGCAGTTTGCCGAAATAAGTTAAGTGTTAATTTTAAGATCTTTAGTTTGCAAAAAGGATTTTCTATATTACTTTTCTGTTTTGAAGATTCCGCAGGATTAATTAAAAGTCTTGCGAGATTTTACGAATTATACATTTATATATTTTAATAATGATGTGCATCAGGCACACACTACATATTCTTAGAATTACATTTTAAGATCTACATTCTAAAATATTAAGCTAGATTAATCTATAGGTGCAAATAACTTCTATAGAGTTACTTGTAATTGAGAATTTTACTCTGTAGATGTATATTTACGATGTAAATATGCAAGGATAGAACATGCGTAAAAATATTTAATGTTGCCAATATCATGCTATAGACTTGTGCCATACATTGCCCACATGTAGGAAATGGTATTGTCCGCAAATCTTCGATATATATAGCTATCAGGGCGACGCCCACACTTCCTCCATACATTGCTCAGACATCAAAACAAGCTCATTGATTATTTTATTACAATATAAGTGTAATCTAAACGACCCATAATGCAAATTTTTTTAATATAATAATTTGAACTATGTTAAGTTTTGGATGCATATTATTCTGTTAACTACTAATTTAATTTATTAAAGAATAAAGTGTTCAGTAACGTCATATATACTTGCAACACTTGAGTTATACCTTTGCAAGTTCTCAGTAATGACTGTCTCATTAGACAGAGCGCGACTTCGCATTACTTCGAGTCATTCCTCAAGCATTACCTGAAGCAATGCTCTATACCTTGATCATTTTGAAAATTTCTACGCAGAGCTTTTCTTAGTTTATTGGATGAAGTTCATGTTTATACATAAAATTACTTCAATTTGATTGAAAATATAATTAATACACATTAATTTGTACCTATTTGTCAGTATTACAATATGCATGACTGCTTTTAACGTAGCAAACATTCTTTAATTCCGGCTTTCTCTTTACTCCGCTCACGCCTCTCTATATGTATACATCTTTCTCCCTCTCTCTCTTATTCTATTTTGATTGGCGAGGTATACCGGAAGTTTCGAGGAAGAAGGGGAAGAGGAAGAGAGAGAGAAACAGAGAGTGAGAGAGAGAGAGAGATGCGCAGCCGGAGTTGTCGGATTTGCCTTACTTCCGCTCGGGGCTATCTGCGCGAACGGACGAAACGAGCCCGTCAAATCCGTGAAGCTTCAAACTTACATCAGCCAAATGAAAGCCGCACCCTTCACTTCCCGTCCTTCTACTCCCGGTCGCGATTCGATGTATATATATATATATATATCTATATATATATATAAACACACCTATATGACCTACGTCTTTTGCGCAGCGCCTTGCCTTATATACGTCCGGGGCGGAGCCAGCGTATTATTTCAATGGACATGCCTATATGCTTTTCCGAGGATTTTCCGAGGATTACCGCGCGCCCAGAGAGAAAGAGAGTAGCTTTCTTTTTCATTTTATTTCCCCTTTGTCGGAAGCGCGAAAACGCGAAATGTTTTGTGATTCGGGATTTGCTTTTGTCTTATGGTGAGTGAAATAATTTATTTATAGCACTCTATGTGTGAAGAAATGATGGGAACTTTTGCTATTAAGGATGAAGATTAGATAACAATGTGCTTAAATGGATAGAATTAATTAATGGAGATGTTGTTTTAACATCGCATTGAGTTGTTAATTGTCCTATTAAATACATGTATCGTAATTAGCTTATTTTTATCTATTTTATAACACTTTAGTGTCCATCCGCAATTAAAATGTTATCATTTGTTATTCCTTAAAATATTATCGCTTGTTATTGTCGTTCAATTTTTTTCTCTTTTTAGTAATTTATATTTGGGAAATAAAAGACTATCTTAACTATATTTTAATATATTTATAAAAATACATATTCACAGTAAATAGTTATTGTTGTTAAATGGTTAAAATTATACTTTTTGAGCTATTTTGTTGAAACTTTTAATGAAAATACTTGTTTTACTTTAACAATATACTCTAAAAATTATTTTTTCACGAAAAAAAAGTACCAAAACTGTAGCCATAGCTTGGAAGAGTCTAATTTCTTTTATGTTCGTAAACAAGTGCATAATTCTTTCCGCCATGTCGGAGATAACAAGGAGTTGAAGTTAAGACAAACTTGTTTCAATTTGTTTCCATGGTCATTGAAGGGATAACATCTTCTGTTTTCCAGTAATTTTGATATACGCATTCAATAGAAGTTAATGTAAATAAATATTTATATACATTATTCATATAGAAAATGAGATAAGTATTTTTACTTGAATCCATTATTGATAATTAGAAACTTTAAAAAATTAAAAAAACATTATCTTTATTAATCGAATATGTATTATGAAAATTGTGTATAATTGTGTCAAGAATGATAAATTTTTATATAATTTTCTGTTCAAGAAATGACTTATATTAGCAAGTAGTGTTACGTTACTTAATTAACGAAGAAATAAGTATACATGTATATATACTTAGAAATATTAAACTGAAAAAATCAGGGCTTTTTATAAAAATTGAATCAATCGTAACCATACAAAACTTCGAAAAGTATAATAATCGGTTAGTGTTATCGGGCTCCTGTAAGAACCACTTACATTATTTACTATTTTTTGAGTTTTTATAGCAACAATTTCAAAATTCCATAAAATAAATCAATAGATCAGATCAAAATAGGTTGAAAAATGAAAAAAAAATTGTAGCCATGACTTCATTTCCATGGTTTTAACGTGGTAACGAAAATCGTGGTATGTACGTAACACGCCATTTACCAAGTAGGTGTACAAAATAGGGCACTGATTGAGAACGAATGCGCATACACCAATAGATTAACACAAACAATTCAAACGGAATAGTAACTTAACAAGAGATTAATACAGGATATGATTGAATTCGCTGATCCATATTCCGTTCGACTCTCCGTAATATTTAAAAGAACTACCTACTCTTTCAATATGATCCGAAAAAAAATACATATATATATCTAGGAAATTCATATTGAAAAAGTTCTTTTACATCTGCGAGTGAAGCGACGAGAACCGAAACTATTCGCAACGTAACGGCAGTTAATTAATTTTCGCCCTATATACAGAGAGACATCGATCTCGGTCCACCAATGAAACCAATATATATCACAAGGTACCAAAAACCCCTCAAAACCGCAATGCCGAAAAAGAATAAAAGAAGAAAACGTCAAAATCAACGGCAGAAGGAAATCCCTCGGACGACTCAATAAACTTTCATTCTGGCATTCCCTCTCCCTCTCTCATGGGCGGTGATGTTGGCGCACGGTAGCGGCGGCGGCTGCGGCGGCCCATCGTCGGAATCAATCGTCGTGCAGCCGCAGCTTCTTCGTCCTGGCAAACACCGTCGCGCATATCCACCGGGCCGGAGCTCTCCAAATTGTCCTCGCGTGCAGCCTCTCCTCTCTCTCTCTCTCCTTCAGATTGAAATTAGTCATCCTCTCGTCTCGTCCCTCTCTCTCTCTCTCTCTCTCTCTCTCTCTATCTATCTTGGAGGAGTCCGCAAGGAGAGCACAAGGAAGAAAACGAGCTGAAGCTACGGCGGCGGCTGCACACACGAGACGAGCGCTGACTCGGACCTTGCGCGCCGCGGCAAAGTCGAAAATCTTAATCCGGAGGCGGCGCCCTCGCGACACCGGGAGGCGTTGCCTTTGGCTCTACGCCGATTGGCCGCAGACCGCAATACCGGCTGGTAGTGGGGGGACGAGCCCCGAGGATTTTCGCCAAAGGCAGAGGCGCGCGCATCCGCAGCGCCGCGCTATATTATATATATATATATACGTGTGTGTGTGTGTGTGTATACGGTTACGGGGGCGCCTATAGCCGCCGCTCTGCGCTCTGCTCTGCTCTGCTCTCTGCTGCAGCGCCGCGGAGTGAATCTTCAGTCGACGCCGATCAGCGTCCGCGAACGGAGCCTCCACCCGGCACGCGTGTGTGTTTGTGTGCATATATATATACGCGCTATCGGCGCGCTCTCGCGCTAGACTCCCATCGGCTTCTCTCCCATCGCCAGTGCAGTACACAGTGACTCGTATATTGTCGATTGTTGATTTTCAATCTCGTTCCGTACGCGAGTTGAACTGCGTTATAAGCTATCTCTATCTTCGGTAGGTGGTATAGGCTTGCCGCGGAAGTCTTTTCCCATCGAGAAAATCGGTGATGTGACAATTGCCAAAGCACTTTTTCGATCGTCGACCCGGTCGCGCATTTATGAGCGCAGGGAGATTTTTCGAGATATAGTGTCGTATAGATTTGGTTTTGGTTTCCCTTAAACATTGAAAATTCGTGCGACCGCGAGTATCGCGGCTCTGCAGCCTTACTGCCCTCGCCGATCGCCTCTACAAATCTATAAATCAACCAGATGTAAGCTTTCGAAGTTTCAATACGACTTTGGTACCGACTAATCGTAGCTGACCGTAAGACCGCATATTATAGAGATCAAAACAATCGAGATTTCAAAAGCGAGTGTGCAGCGTAATCTCGACAACCACCAAGAATGTTCGATCGCAGCATCATTTTCTACAAGATTCTAGTTTAGTTGCTGTAAAAGACCGAGAATATTTGAGAAAGGGTAAAGGGTCAGTCGGTGTGCCTGGGCCGTTGTATAAATATACCGATGGATCGGCATTGTTTCGATCACAATCGCAACGTCATAGGGGCGAGCGAGAAGCTGCGCAGCTTCAGCGGTAGAATGGACAAGAAGCCAGAGTCCGAGGCATTGGACTTGACCACGTGGCGCGAGGACGCCAAGATGGAAAGGACGTCGGTCGCGAGGACGTTCGTGCCGCTGCCCCGTAGGCGGAGGCTGTCCGCCACGATCATGGCACTGTTCACCGGCACGTGGCTCGTCGCACTGCTTGCCGCATCGGGTACCGCCGCAGCCTACACCACCGGCAAGTGCTTAAGATTTTATTCCTATAACTGTATAAAGCTTCCTTTTGTTTTTTTTCATTCGATCAACACTGGCTTAAGTATGAATCAGTTGGAAATTCCGATATTTTCAAAACGTATACTCGTGTATCGGTTGGATACGGACCAGTTCGCCTGGCTCGTTATTTTTTAAGAAGACTTATCTGTATATATCTTAGCTAATTTAGCGAAAAATTTCGAGGCTTTAAAGATTGACGATGGTATGAATAAGGATTATGAGAAATTGCAACAGAAATTATGAAGGGCTTTTATTAAATTTAAAAATTCTCGCCAATCATTCTCTCAATCCTAACATTCAAAAGAAAACAGTTAAAAACTGTTTTTTTCAAAGCATAATCGATCTTTTATTTTGCCTGCAGTGGTGCGTTATTGTAAATAACATGTATAGAAAAATCCTACTGTACAAGAATTAAAACAGAATCCGGTTAAGGCCAGAATGCGGTACCGTGATGAAATAATAATAATCTCGTAATAAATCGATGAATTAACTAGTCAGAGGTTTGGATTAGCTCTCTATAGATATTAAATTGATAGCATTAAAGAAGGAGAACCGCTTATTTCATTAATGGAGAATCGTTTTGAATCATTTTCTTTCAATTATAACTATCTTGAACTATTTCCCGCTAATATGGGTATAGTTCTCAGTGACGTTATTAAGCTAATTAAAAATGAGGACATACCTTTTGTACATCGTTTGAAGATAATAATAATAATTTTCCTTTTTAGGACAAAAACTTCTTTTATCTATTTTCGTATATGTCTAGGCGACACTATACAGACATTATAGATTTGCAGAAATTATACATTTTAGTCTGCTTATAGATTTACAGGAAGAAATATTCATATACTACCGATTATTGAAAGACTTTGCTAAGCAACATAATATAAGCTAAATTTAATTTATGGTGGACAGTTAATATATACCAGCGTCAGTAATGAAAAGTTCTTACTACATATATCTTGCTTTTGTATGTTTTATTCGCAAGAGGTAATAAATTATAATTATAAATGTATCAGTAGAAAAAGTATAGTGTTATTCAGACTTTATTTTTATTTTATTTTAGGCGTTTCCGTAGATGTCATTTTAATGTTATGTTAGTCACGAGTTAAAATAAATTACATTAATTAATTTTTTTTACATATTTTCCCGCATTAAAACATAAAAAGTTTAAAACATTGATGAAATTTTTTAAAGTATTGGATTATGTTTTTTAATATGCACGAAATACATTTTCATTTCGGAATTTGCATGAGAAATTGAATTTTTTTGCATAAGTAATAATGATATCAAATTATTTTTGATGAAGCAACCAATATTTCACAGGGAATTGTTAAATAATAAGAGATATCGAAAAGATAATATTTAATAATGCATTTTATATTATTAAAAAGGAATTAATATAAAATATCATATACAAGTTTATCTTTTATCATTTATGAATTCAGACCGATATAGAGAAGAGAAACGTACTCTGGTAGTTTTTGTGTACGACACAGATCTGTCTAGTTTAATGCCGTGGTATTATATAAGTCTATCTAAGCTTTATTTCTTCACCGTTCTCCAAAACTCTTTAGCATACAAATTTAGATAGATGCATTTCTTTAGTAAATTATGTAAAAAAGAGATAGAGTTTACCTTAAATGTCGAATAAAAGTAATGTATAAATAATGTCTCATTTAGATTAAACTTATAAAAAAATTCGCTACACGAAATTGTTTAATTTATAAATGGATTAAAGCAGTACTTACAGTAGTTCTTTAATGACATTACTTTTTGAAATGTTTGTTTTTATTGCGGTCATTGTGTTCTTAACTAGTATTTAACAAGAATGAGTTTTTTTTTATGTCTGAAGATAAAATCCATTTATTAATTTTATAAAATAAACTTGGTTATAAGAAATAAAAAGGCAATGTACATAATTTTTATTTTAATAATTTGAAATATGTACGTTTATGATGTTTTATTATTGCAAAAGGTACATCAAATGTCTTTTAATATGTGTCCTATTGTGGAGACGTATATTAATATGTACTCAAATCCTTGCAATGTCAATTGATACAACCACTGTGCACTCTGAATATCATAAATTTCAGGAATTGATGTAATATAATGACGAGTTAATTTTATTTAACGATCGTCGCTTTTTATTGACTATAAAGTAACGTGTGATTAATAGATGCTGCAATATTTATTTCTTTGAACGAGATAAATACTAAAAGGTCATAGTATTGAATTTTATACAAATAGAATGTTGAGATTGGCTTTCACTTTTATGAATTAGTAAATGTTTTGTAAAATATAAAGTACATAATTGCATCATAACCTTATGTGAATAAATTGAAACTATTATGTTACCTTGTGCCAATGTGACTAAAAGGTTAGTATTGCGATATGTTTGATATTGCTGGGCAACAATATTACTCCATAGGAATTGTCGGAAATTAATATTTTGTTATTTCCATTGATCATTTATATGTTATAACAATAATGAATTCGTATAGTATAAATTAATTTTGCGTACATTTATATCGAATTGACTGGTAGCGCTTGGTTTTTTAGTATGAAATTCGAAAATTTGAACATTAATAGCACTGTAAACAGAGCTTACAAATCAAGGTGTATAATTACTGTTCTAATTAGTTATATATGTGTGTATGTATATAATTTTTCAAATATTTAGTACGTCATAGTGGCTCAATTGGTAGTAGTAATGTTATCGTGTAATAAATCAATAAACTGCTTAATAATTAAACGATTTCGTAATATTAACTTTTTCATAAAGTAATAGCCTCTTTCTATAACCCTTGACTTTTCTTATACATCGCAGTGTTACCGCAGATACAAGTTTCTTAATGCAGTACTACTTTTCTTGGCAACTATTTCTTCATATTTCAAAAATTTTGTGTATATTGAAAATTAACACTACAATATTATATTGCTCGTTCGAAGCCATTTTGTTTTCAAAAGTAGGTCGATCATCGCTCGATGGCGTCAAAAAAATAAGCCAGAAATAAATCTTAAATATTGTAAAGACTATAAAATTCTTTCGAATCTCGCTGCAGAAGACTCGGGAATTTACAGATTATACCGTTGGAACCCTTATCGCAAGAGGCGAATAATCTCCGCGACAGGAGATTTAGCGTTAGAAACAATTTGCGGATTGACTCAACGTCGCCATAAGGGTCCCTATACGCCTGCATCGAAACATTATACACATACGTAATATATATATATATATACACATGGATAAAGAGATAGAGCGAGAGGGAGAGAGAGAGAGAGAGAAAGCGAGGGCGCAAGTGAGATACAGATAGAATTGCCGGATAAATCCACGAGCTACAGATACACGGAGAGGCAAGATAGAATGCGAGGCAAGGGGGAAACTGGCTGCGTGGGGGGAGGAGGTAAAATTTGGAAGAGCTGCTACGACGGGCATAGGATTTGCGAGTCGTTGGCAATTTTATGGGCCATTTCCGAGGGTATACACATAGACGCACACGCAAAAAGCCCCGCTCCGCTCCATACATATACCTATATATGTACACAGACTGGCTGGTATAGAGACTGAGAGAGAGAGAGAGAGAGAGAGAGAGAGAGTCCCTCGACGTGGTGCGCGTCGGCGGGCGCCAGCCGGTCAATCGAGGCCGGGCCGGACGGGGTCGAATATCGAGAGCGGTTTATCGCGATCAGTATTACGATAAACGGCTCTCTCCCTCTCTCTCTCTCCCCCTTTCTATCTCTATCTATCCTGGGCGATGCGTCGCGCCTGCATTCGCCGCGGCGCGAAAGCTCGGCAACGCTCTATTATGGCACGCGCGCGCGCACACGCAAACTTTGTGAATGCACCAATGTCTCTGTGTGCGTGTAGGTGTGTGGGTGTCGTGGCAGGTTTCGTATTTAAGGGAGGGGCATGATGGGGAATAGCTTGTATATCTCGGTGCGGCGAGCTTGTGCATACATTTATATATATGTATGTATGTATATATATGTATATATATATACTCGTATACGGACGCGCCTGTGCAGCAGCAGCAGGAGGGAGAGGGACGCGGCCGTGACGATTTAACGCGCGGGCAGGTAATCTCGGGTTTAATTTCGGTCGCGTTAAATCAAGTATCGGATGAGTCATAGAAATCACCGGGGATATCCGCGCGCGTGCAAGGGAGACTCTCCGCCAGCGGCTACGTGCGCCCGAGATCGGTATTATTGCGGCGACGCACGAGGTGCTTTTTAAGAGTATTGGGAAAATTTTGGAATCTGCGACCTGCTGGGAATTTATGCTTTACGTCTTGTATTGCGCTTGAATGCATTCTGGAATATATGTATAGAGTTGAGGAATTGTGTGCCAAGTAGATATATAATTGAGTTATACCTATAGGACTAACATTGCTCATTTTTTTATACAAGCGATGTAAAAGATTTTTATTAGCTCGTTTAAATTGATTTCTTTCCAGTACTGATTGTGAGCTAATGATAATTTTAAGGAATGAGTCATAATCTTAATTTTGTAGATACACTTAGGCTTAGTAGTAATATTATAATATTTTCAAAACATTTGTTACGTAGCAAAGCTACTTTAATTGTTTATTTTAAATGAGGCGTTTATATTCCAAGTAAAAATATTATAATATAAAGAAATGATTTTGCAAATTGAAACTTCATACACAATTAGGGAGTCATAGATTATACTACCATTTTATTTACCGTGAATCACTCCAGCGATAATATTCTAATGATCAAATGTTTAATAATCCATAAGCTCTGCGACGTAACGCGAACATTATCGGCGTTAAAAGCTTCTACGAATAATAGAGATTCATATAGATGTAGACAAGAAAAATCATAATTATGACGAATGAGTTTCATCAGTTGAAAAACACCGTCGATATTTTCGGGAAACTTGTATATTTATTTAATTTAAGGGAAAATGCCGCCTGCAGATCGATGCGCGATGCGCGATAATGCACCAATTTGCCAGTCATGGCGCAATCAGATTCAAAGTCTAAGCCAGTTACTTTAGATTCCGGGGAAACGAAATAGATTAGGCTTTAATGATTAAACGATGAAGATGTATACGCGGTGTATGATAGCGAGTTGGAAAGTCTTAATTGTGACTCAGCGCTTTTAGCCCTAGACGCGCAACACTGACAAAATGATTAAAGTGGTATAACGATATTTTGTGTTCATTCATTACCTGAAAAGCTGTATCCCTTACAAAAAGCTAGTGTAATAATTTTACAACGTTCTGCAATCTTTCACTTTTTATCAAGCATAAATATCGTTATAAGCTGTGCAGCGCAATTCCTGCTAAATCACTCAATTTAAAGGTCTAAAAGCTCTAAAAGAATCATTAGATTATTTGTATACGTCTACTTTAAAATTATATCACTATCAAGATACGCTATATTTGTCTATTTATTAGAATGTTAATAGAAGCGAATTGATGCCGATGGGATTTTACCCATTTCCTCGAGAAAAATCACTATCAAATTTTGCATCGAGGCGGATTAACCATTGCGATCCATTTGCCTGAGAACACGGTACTCCAACCTTTATTGTGATAAAAGAGCCGAATATAAAATATCACGAAATCCCGTGAAAAGAAATAAGAAGAGGATGGATTTTTAGCTGGAATATAAAATAGTGACGAAGCAGCAGGCTAAAAAGCACTAACAGCCTCCTGCGTATCAAGCTCAACACGAATCGCATTTCAAAACAAATCTGAATACAATACCAAGTAGAAGCACGCGAGTCGTACATTCGACGATCGCGCCGCTGCTTCAAAATGTATTCGGCTAGGAAAGTCTGATGCATTATAAATTCAGCGTTGACCTACCTTATCGGATTCAAAAGTAGAGAGCAGAGAGAGGAGTCGGCGCCAGTTTTGTGAAGTCGCACACGAAGTGGTTAGAAAATTCATGTTCAAGTTGCCAGCAAAATAAACGTTAAGTTAAGAAAATGTGTGCAGCAGAGAAGAAACATTTATATCTGAATCAATGAAGAGAGCTACTTGGCGGGCTATTATAGCTGTGGAAAAATTTCGATTAAGCCAAACATTGTATTGCTGATTCGATCACCTATTAGTTGCTTATTCAATGGAAATTTTCCACAAATTCAAAAAAGTATTTTTATACTCGCTAATAATAATTGTTCTTTGATTTGTAAAACAAGGTTTTTCTCTCTCTCTCTCTATATATATATATATATGGATAACTAATTACCCACAGTTTGCGTTCAATAAACCCTTTGATTTATTCTCGACGAGATGAGCAAAGCACAAATCAATAGAAAGCTAGACCAATCTTCTCATAGCAGCGAACCAGTGGAAAAAGCGTCGAACAAATGAATTCGCAGCGCATCGCCTCCTTTCCGCCCTACTTACACCTATTTGCCTTTCGCACTATCACTTTCTCTCCCCTTTGCTCTTCCTTTCCCCGCATCCTCCCCCCTCCCCCAGCGCAACCTCGATAAATCAGCGGTCGGGTGGGTTCGCGAGCGGCGGCCAGGAATTAACCGCATCCAACAATATGTAATTATAATACTAATTGCTATAAAGTGGCCGGGCGACGAGCAAACGGGAGAGAGAGAGAGCGAGAGAGAGAGAGAGAGAGAGCAACCTCGGAGCCGCCGCACGCGCTCTTCCCTCATTTCATCCCTACCTTTCCCACAGAGCGAGACTATAGCGAGAGAGAGAGGCGCGCGCGCTGTTCTCGAATGCATAATTCATAAGTTCGCGCAGCGACGCCACCCACCGCGACACGACTCCAGTCCTCCCTTCTCTCTCTCTCTCTCTCTCTCTCTCACTCTCTCTCGTGCGCGCGCGCGTACAGCCCAAGAAGAACATATTTTTTCAAGTCGGCGAAGCACATAAACGAATGCAAATGAATCGTCCTTAATGGAGTGCCGGCCGTCCCGTTACACTCGCCACCGCCCGGCATATATGCCCATAGAGAAAAGAGAGAAAGGTATATACATATATATATCTATAGCAATCTTTGTACATAGATACGGCGGAGGGTGCAGTGCGCGCTACACCTGCAGCTACTGTAGTGGCCGCGGCGCTTTAGGATGAGAGAAGGCGGATGTAATTGTTCGCGCATTACCGCGGCTCGGGCAGCTACACCGCAACTATATAATACCACCCTGCACCCACTCCTTCACTTTTTTTTTCTTCTTCTTTTCACCGCTTGCTCTTGCACTCCACTTTTGCAAAATTCCTTTACGCGGAAACGATGGGGAAATTGACGCGGACGCTCTCTTTCTCTCTCTCTCTCTCTCGTTATAATTGCTTCGCTCCTCTTTTTTTCCGTTTTCGTTTCGTGGCGTATACTCTCGCTATGTGTACGGGAATATAATTGACGGTAATTGCATTCGCGGATTTCTCTCGGTTCGCATTTTGCCCGGCCCCCAGGACTATAGCCACCCTGTACTGTGTGTTTTGCGCGAGAATTTGCAGGTAATGAGGTGGATCGCGTTACCGAATGATTATCTTTTTACGAGTGAAATAATCGTGCTCGGGGAAAAATGTTTCCTCGTTAAGTGTATACATATGCTATAGGTTGTATATACATATATATATACCGACGCCCAATACGCTCTTTACTCTATTTCCAACTTTATTAGCATTTCATCATTTGTAATAAGTCAATTGTGCAGCGCTGACGGTGGATTTTGGCACATAATCACGCTGTATGCGCGAAGTTTTTCTTTTATTTCGCCGGAGCCGTGTATAACATAAACTAATTGTAAATAACGATAATAAGCGGGGAGCGCTTTGGTGGTAAAACAAGGTAAAATTCAATGTTGCGCGCTCGGTATATATAACATATTGGCAGTGGAATGAATGCACATATGATTGAGTTCGAAATATTACGCCCGGTACATAATCAAATGGACTGGATTCTGGGCGCACAATCCACACATTTTATATAGCGCGCATACACCCGAATGTGTAGGTAAAAATATAGCAAGGTATATTATATATGTGTAGGAAGGGGTGCGCGGAGCAAGCGCGTATAGGGCAGCCAAATATAACTAACCCAAATTGCCCCCACCTCCTATACCCCCCGTTATATGCGGAAAATAATAGAATTATTAATACATCCGTTAATAATAATGTTCCCTCGGAATATTCTATATACGTTTGTGCGCGTGTTGCGTAATTCACTCAAGCGCCCGCTTAGAGTATCAAAACGCGCGCGTGCGCCTCTATCATATATTAATAATGATTCCGTACAGCTGGGTCTGCAATTAATTAAATTTCGTCCGATGTAATGCAAATTAAACAATCATGTATACCAAGAGAGATAGACAGATAGATATTTGTTTATTTGCATATAAATACAAAATAGATAGTTACAATGAGAGGGAGTGAGATAGAGAGAGTACGATCAAGCGCGAGATTCGCGGAATTCGCGCGCTAAATTGATAATTACATCGGCATTGCGTAAAGAGTCTATTGTATATCGTCTCGGACGATCGCCGCGCGTGGCGAATTGTGCACACCGAGAGAATAAAGTTCCCTACGTCGTCCTACATATACGGAAGCCAAGAACTGCTATGTGCAGACCCAGAGAAAAACGCGAGCATATACCGATCGCTATCTTAATCAGGTATATATATGTGGGCGCGGTGCAGAACAAACGAACAACTGCCTCGGATCTTGGCTCCCGACATACTCTCTCGCTTCACACACTGCGCACAGTAGCCCGTGTGTGCAGTCAGTCGGTATATATATATATATATATAAAAGCTCGGGGCCAGTAGTTGGGAGTGCGCCGTAGGGGGTCGGTAACCTCTTCCTTGGTCTAATCGCGATGGATCTCTCGAATAAATACGAGAGATCCGGGGAGGCGGGGGCGGGGGGCGTCTCATTGTCTATAGCGATATCAGATATCGGAGTTGAAGGAGAGCAGCGGGAGGAGTAAAACCATTTAGCTGGTTTTGCCGGCTATTGCCTTACTCCTCCTCCGCCTCTCTATCTCTCTCTCTCTGTCTCGACAATGCGTTTCCTCTCTCGGCTCTCCTTACTCTCGGCGACATGGCCTCTCTTGCTAGGATTGCGCGCGCGCGCGCGCACTTTGCAAACGGGAGAGGGAAAAAATGGCAAGTAAACGGGCGGTGGGTAAGGGGAATAATAGAAATAAAGCAAGATGTAGATGTAGATCGGAGAGAGCCGGCCGTGGAGGAATAAAAGCAAAGAGGTAGAGAGAGAGAGCTGCGAGCGAGATAGCAACCTAGCTCGAGCGATGGAAAACAATAGAGATGGACCGCTATACGAATGTAGAGATAGCGGAAGAAGAAGAATAAGAAGAGGAGAGAGAGAGAGAGAGAGAGAGAGAGAGAGAGAGAGAGAGCGTATCGATATCGCCGTACGTATAACGATAGCCCCCTTTTCCGTTATCTTCGCCCAAACGAGAGAAAGAGAGAGAGAGAATCGTCGGTATGAATTATTCGGGCACGAGCTACCCGGACTGCTGCGGCGCCCGCGCGCAGAGATTGCCTTTTCGCGCAGTTAACTCCTGCTCCCGCTCTCTCTCTCTCTCTCTCTCTCTCTCTTCGATTCAAAATTTCCAAGTCCCCCTCCCTGTACTTGGGCGTTACGCGGGAGCTCTAGTCGAAGATCGAGCACGCGCGACAGAGAGAGAAGGAAAAGAGGAAGCGAGAGAGAGAGAGGCCGCAAAAACGCATTATCCGAGGGGGTGTATAGCCCGAAGGCCGCCATCTGTTTCGCTTTTCTCCCGTTATGTACGAGGGAGAGAGTGAGAGAGAGAGAGAGAGAGAGAAAGTCTGCGAGAGAGGGCCAACCCCCTTAATTAGGCCGACGCCGCCGTCGCCGCCGTCGCCGCCGCAGCCGCCACGGCGACAGTTGTAGGAGCGCGGCAAATCTAATTTAATGCCTAATACGTCTCGTGGCCGTATAGCTGCCTACCGAATATATACTGACACTGAGAGGGGGAGAGAAATCGAGAGAGAGAGAGAGAGAGAGAGAGAGAGAGAGAGAGAGAGAGAGAGAAAATTAGAATGCCAGACATGGTGTGTGCCTCGGACTATAGAGTATATAAACTCGTGTAGCACCCCGTGAGGCAAGAGGAATCGGGAGGCATTTTTTAAGATTAAGATACACGCGATGTTTATCGTGTAGTATTGCGGTGTAGGTATATACCGTCTCGAGATGACATACATTTCCCTGTCGCGAGTGCAATGAATACGAATAAGGAAAATGTAAAATATGCTTGATAATGTTTAATTCGGTTGTGCTGCTACTTTCGACTGTTGATGTATTCGGAAATAGCTTCGAGCGTATTTTAATTCTAGATAAGCATACAAGTTGATCATTTGTCTTCTTCTTGGTAACATTATATAACTTTGGCATATTCAGCACAATAAGAATACCGTAACCATATAATATAAAATAAATTCAGTTGTCTGTATGAAGAAGCGCAGTTAATATAATGAATGAAAATAATCGTTGATAAAGTGGAATACAGTTTAACGGCAGACTTAATTGAATTTAACCAATTTAAATCTAATTTAATTATTTCAACTCCCTTATAAAGTAGAAGCTTATTTAAAAAAAAAAACTATCAGAGCGATGATACAAATAGTTTTATTACTGCCTCTATTTTAATAATGCCAAATAAATTAATTTATATAGTCGATAGATAGTTTAAATTTATCATAAGTCGCAACTTTAAAACAATATTTTTCTCTGCCCCCTGATTTTAATACTATGAAGACAATTCCAGCCGAATAATTCTACAATTGATCGAGAATTCAATGAAAAACTTTTACACTTACGTATTAAATTTGTGCGAAACTTATTAAATTTGTTTTTAAAAAATAACATCTATTTTTTATAAATACAACTGATGTTGACTGAACCTACTGCATACACAGATTTTAGTCACTTTTATTGGTCCACTACGAGACCGCTAACCAAATACATAAATGTAGCGCAATTACGTTACGAACTTTCATTGATAAACACTCAAATAGAATAGGAATAAAGTCATCTCAACAATAGATTGGTAGCACAACGCGCAAGACAATTCGGAGCGATCTTCGGTGGCCCCGAAAGAAATCCAGACATAACGAACTGTATAATGGGGGCAATAAAGTTGCTTGCAAATAGAACGATAAGTTAAGGGGAGAAGGGTTGGGGGAGGGGGGGGGGG
>UELU01141269.1:0-23314 GCA_900490025.1 Megastigmus dorsalis
CCCCCCCGCCCCTCTTGAACTCTCGTAAAAGTAGCGCCGCTTGACGTACACACCAATTTCGGAGCAAAGGACACACGGATATATGTAGCGGCTCGCTTTACTGCCTCGCAGCCATTACAGTGTGTCTCCGCTGCACTCACTTTCTACCCTTTCCGGCTATTCGAGGTGGAGCTCGCTGCAGCCGCGCCGAGACTTATTATTTACTTTATTCACTCGTGCAGCTCGAGTCGTTGCTGCCGCTGCTGCTGCTGCTGTTGCTGCTGTTGCTGCTGCTGCTGCTGCTGCTGCTGCTGGCTATTCAGAATTTTTTTCCAGCTGTTAATTAAATTTTTAATGAAACGTGTGAAGTGGCTCTACTTTTCACGATTCGCTTAACGATGCTTTATTTGCGTACAGCGTTTATGCATAAAAAGACCTCAAAGCCTCGAATAAAAAAGTACATTTTAAACTCGTGATCAATACGGGTCTTACAACCATAATTACGCGTAGTTGGAAAAATATTCGCGTTAATGAACTTTTGAATAATCTCTGCATGTATATATCGTTAGGACAATTAAGTGCCGCGTATAAATCCTGGAGTCAAGTTCCCGTAACATTTTTTTCGTTTAGTTATATATTAATTAATGAACGTGTCTGGGGGTAGTTGTGATTCTCTCGATAATCCATAAATTCACAAAACACGACCGATCGCATTGTACAAATGCATATAGCAGCCGCAATCAGGCTTTCCGATCTCGTAATTACTCTATATACGCATCGGCGTTATATTCCGCAGCAGCGATCCGTCCCGACGGGCACAACGCGAGTTTGGATAAATTAAAAGGAAATTTCCAACAATATCCGGGCGCCTTTAACAATCATAGAACCGCTGCGAGCAGCACTTCATCTCGAGCCCCGCAGCGCTTCATTCCCGGTATAATGCGCCACCACTCGAGTACACAAACATTTATATTCCTTAAAAGAAAGCTCACTCCCGCGCTCACCGGCAATCCCATTTATTTCAGTTCATTTCATTCTCCCGTCTGTGTCTCTTTGTTTTCCTCCGGCAGCTCTGACGTTTCTTAAACTGATCAAGTTGGAGGCTGCACGGAACTGCCGCAGCTCCTCGAGCGCGCGCCTCCCGAACCCAGTGTGCAATGTATAACCTGTAGATTGTAACTGCGGTATTCCGCAGCGCCTCGCGCGAGCGAATGCAAATTTTATTTATAGGGCCGAGGACGCGAGAAGCCGAGAAACGACGCGTCGGCTAACGGAGAAGTTAATAAAGCGGAAGTATTTGATATTTGTTCAAAGTACAAGCGAGAGCCTCTCTCGCTAGCTTTCGGTGCACTTTTTCAACTTCAAATTCTAATTAGTTTTCGATTGTTTTTCGTTGCGCTGTCGACACACCATTATTGGCTGACACACACTCTAAACCTGCAAGAATGAAAGTTGACACTAAATTGCATAGTTTGAGCACTTCCCGCTTCTAAGGGAATAAATGTATTCAAACGTTTACTTAGTAGCAGTAAAAATGGACATATACTCTTACTCTTTTCTGAGCCTAAATTAAGGACTTTATCTTTAAACCGAGAGTGAACTCTAAGCTTTCTCCTCGCTATAAAACTAGAGTCTTAGGTTACACTTTTACGGAGTTCTACCTCTACTAAAGTATAAATTGAAAATTTTACCCTAAAAAGTTGGAAGTTTATTATTTATGCGAGATTAAACTCATTAATTTACTCTAGCTAGCAAGCGAGTTTACTCTAGCTATCAATTAATATTTGATGTGTAATATTAAATTTGTACCATTTAGTGTCAAGTTTCACACTTTGATGCTTAGAGTGTAGCTATGGAAGAGTAGATATATTTATACTTTCTAGTAAAATATTATTTTTAAACGATGCTATAATGAACGTAAGCCGCACGTTAGGCAAAAGACTGTAGGCTCATTTGTCGAAAATGAGGAAATCGAGCAATCGAGTAAAATGAGTAGCGCTCGCTAATCGGCTACGTGCAGACAAAGCGGCTGCAATTGAATCCGCTTGCGTCAAACAGCACGAGAGTTACAGCTCACAGCTGTCAAGTTTACCTTCCTACCCTACTTGTAACCCGTGGGGCGAGGAGGAAAAAAAGGAATCTCTCTTTCTCTCTCCCTCTCTCTCTCTCTCTCTCTCTCTCTCTCGTTCGTCGGAGAGAGAAGGGAAGACTTGAACTTTTTTAAAGACTTTCCCGTTCGTTAGCACTCGAACAATCGGCTCGCTGTCCATGTACAGATCTACGAGAGTGTCGTCCGTGTGTATGCGCGAGTAGAGCGAAGGAGGGGAAATTCTCGGTGTGCGCAGAGTTTGAAAAACTTTTCCTCGCCCTGGTGCAGCTCGCGGTAACGTATAAAAGGACCCCGTGACTGCAAAAGTCAGGCTGCGAGCGCGCGCGAGCCGAGAGAAAGCGAGAAGGAAATCCCTCTGTCTCTTCTTCTTCTTCTTCTTCTTCTTCGTCTAGTTCCAAGGGCCAGTATACCGGGACAAGGAAGGAAAAGTGCTTTACGAGCGGTTTAATGACACGGCGCGGCCCGAGTAAACGGGACGTCGTAAAAATGGCACCGGGAGCGTAGCTTCACCCTCTCCGTCCCCCCCCTTTCCCCTCTCCCCAACACCCACTCGCCCCCCTTCTACTCCCTCTTTTTCTCTGTCCTCTCTTTCCGTTCTCTCCGCTTTCTACGTGAAGTACTAATTAACTTGTAGCCAGTCGATTCGTAACTTGGTGCGACGCGCGAATAGAGCGAGCAAAAAGCCCACTCCAGCACGAGCTTTTACAGATAGAAAAAAAGACCGGAGAGTGGGAGAGGGAGAGAGAGGGCTTCCGATAGCCGGCGCGCTTCGAGAATTGTCTGCATACCGCTCATTAAATTTTCTTCGACTGGAATCGCTGTCTCTTTCTTTTTTTTCCTCCCCCCTCCCCCCGCTTTTATTACTAATAGAGCGGATTTCTCGTTTTACGAGGCGAATTTTATTGTTTAATTCGGACGAACGGGGTACACGATGCACTTATTCGATTTTAATTAGTTTCCATCCCTCGTTAATTGCCAATTTCTCATGTTATTGTCGTGCCTTTTTCGAGACCCGGAACCAATGGCTCCGATGGATTTACGCGTAATCTCGACTCGAGCGAGTGTGTAAAATTACCTAAATGGAATAAAATTGGAATGTTTAGGCAAAAGAAGCTGGTGCCCTTTCATTTGCGCGGTAATGACAATGTAAGCTCCAGCTAGTAAAGCGGAATACACCAACGTGTCGAGCTTAACGTCCGCGCTGTAAATAGCACTTTTAACCTAAAAGGACTGTTAACTCGCTCCACTTACGAGGGTCGGACCTTTGCATTATTCCATCGGACACTTAATCCAAAACAAAAGAATTTGCGCAAAGTTTAATTTTCCGACTTGGCGAATAAAGCTTTAATTCAATTAGTAATTTCAGGGCTCGGCATTATAATTAGATTACTTCTCGAGCGTCGGTGCACAGATCCGAGATTCCTCTTATAGCAAAAAGTTTTACGAGAGTATCCGTAGACTTTTCAAATAATTATTCCAAGTCCGCACCGGCGCTCGACGATCCACGCGAATTCCGCGTTTGAATTTTAAAAACAGTCATGCCACACCGATAAATTATAAATATTAATGATAAGTACAGTTACTGCCAAGCCATTACTACTGTGGATAATGTACTGTAACTATAACCATTCTTGGTGCGCTAGTTTCCCCACGAGGATTCCAAGAAACAGTGGCTCCCTTAAATCTCGCACGCCAAGCGTATACTAAATTAACCGTGTTTATATATTTTCCACCTCTAACGCTATTCATCAATTTGGCCGAATATTATATACATATATTTTGCGGGAATGCGCGGAAAAGTGAAAAGTCATACGGCGGTTGGCGCATATGACGAGACACTGCGTAATTATCCTATTGCACGCGGAGCTTCGATTTTTCGAGTGCTCCAAAAGACACTCGATATACTCGCACGCGAAGAGGATTTAAAAAGGAAGGTCGCACATTCAGGGGCTTTCATTTTGCAATCCGCGCGAGCTATACGCTGTACGCAAAGAACGCGAGGAGGCGAATAAAAAGGGAAAAAATGCCGCGCGCGCGCGCGAGCGCAATGCCGTTAAAGTTAAGCAGGCGTCGTATAAAAGGGAAGAAAGCACCGCGTTAAAGATGAAAACAGGGCGATAAAAATGGCGGCGAGAGAGAGAGAGGGAAAAGGAAAGGGATATATATGTATATATATAGACATAAGGGAAGAGTCGAAGGAGAAGAAGCTGCTAAGCAGAAGGCAGGAGAAAAGAGCTGCAGACGTAACCACGCGAAATACATCGAAGTATATAGAAGCGAACGCGGGACTGTACACATGCGTATATAGGTACAGACGGTACCGAAAAAAGGAACGGAGCAAAGTAAAGGAAATGGAAGAACGAAGCGTGAGCGAAGTGGGCCGCCGCGAGGAGGGAAAAGACAGCTGCAGAGAGCGTGGGTGCCTTTTTTTGCTCTCTCTCTCTCCCTCAAAGCCCCCGCCGTTGTTGTCAGTGTACATCACACACAGACACACATACACTGCACCTGCGCAGAAGACATAGAAAGGTGGTAGAAACTAACAATTCGCACGAATGCAGGAATAATAGGAGCAACGGCGCATGCCAACGCGCGCTCGAGCATTAAGCGCGAGCTGCCGCCGCGGGCCTTCTCTCTCTCTCTCTCTCTCTCTCTCTCTCTCTTCCGCTCTCTCCTATGTATACATACAATTTCTCCCCATCACAGCTGCTTTGTAGCCAGTCGAGTGTATCTGCGTGTGTGCCCCGCACACCTACGATCACCCACACCCACCCCCGCACCGCACGTGCACAGATACACACGTACGCGCTACCCCCAGAGCTTGTTTATGCATGTATTATTCCAGGGGCCCTGAGCGGAGCGAGCGCGCGCCTGTGTATGTCGGCGGGTAATGCAGCTTTAAGTGCCGCCCCGCGCGCGCACTCGTTACTACTACTGGCGCAGGGACCGCGCGCGGGGTGCGGCTCTTGCTACTGATGTAGCTGCCTGCTGCCGCCGCCGCCGCCGCTGCTGCTACTGCTGTTTCGCTGTACACACACACGCACACACACACACATATATATGTATACGTGAGCAGGAGCGAATTGGATCCCGATCTGGCGGCGGCGACGACGACGAGATGCTTCCAAGGAGCGACTGCTTTGCCAAATTCGAGGGACGATTTTTCTTCGCTGCCTCCGCCGCCGCCGCCGCCGCCGCCGCCGCCACTACTGCGGCTTTGAGAGAGCTGCTCTCTCGGTTTTTATTGCGTTTATTTAGCTGCTAGGTTGTCGGGCCGCCACAGACTCGCTGTAACTTTGGCTACCGCGGGGCGGCGGGGAGCAGGCGGGAAAATGTTCCTTGCGGAATTCGCGGCTTTGCTGCCGCTACTGCTGCTGCTACTGCTGCTGGGAGAATGAACTTTCCGGTAATTAACAGTGACAGAATGCTCACTTGCCAAACTTTCAATTCCGTCTGCACAGTCATCGTCTCGTTTACTTGCAAAACTTCGCCTTCCCGAGACGGATTCTCGCCTCCTATATATAGGATTTCTTTTGCGCCGTGGAGGTTTTTAAAAATTGGGTCACGCTTATGTACATTGCGCAGCTCGTATCCTTTTACGGCGAAGGTTATGCTTATTTCCTCCTTTAATACAGAGCTGGCAGTCTGTGGGAGTTTAATAAAGAATTTTCGATTATTTACGTCTGAAATCCGAGAATTCTGGTGTACAAATACAAAAATGTGCCAGTCTCTTTAAAATATGGGAAATTGGGTCGGTGCAAAACGGTGAAAATTTCGAGGATCTCTTTGTGTATATAAATATTATACTTTTATTTATTAAAATGAAAATAATTTTTTTTGAAATATTTATTCATTAACCACATTTGAAAATTCAAACGGCGTGCGCGTAGTAGGTTTGGAGCGCGTTTCGTTCGCAACATGGCTATTCATCTATTGACTACGTTATTCGGCCAAAGTTTCGAAAGTTTCGAGCTTTATATGTGCGCGCATTTGTCAGGAAAAAACGAGCTGGTATAACATTCGCGGCTTATAATTATTTGTTATGGCACTTTAAACATTCCCCTACTAAAGTACCCGGAAGCTCTCAATTTTATATAGAGCTTTCGGGAATTCGGTGTATTCAGAAATTCAGATATATAACGGAAAATTGGAATTTTCCGAGCTATCGTCCGAGAGAAATTTGGCGAAATATATAACGAGGAGAGGAAAAAAAATTGCTGGACGAATTGACGAATGGTCCCTTGGTATCGGTTGTTCGCGAATTGGCCGATTATTCAAGTGTAACTGATGAATTCGCTGAATTTAGAAAGTGATGAGAAGCTTCAATCAAACTAATATGAACTTTCAAGAGTGCGAATAAAAATGAATGCAGGTTTTTTTTTAAGTTACTGTCAACTGTGCTGTGTAATTAGGTAAGCTACTTTAAAAAAAGGTCGGCAGTAAAAGATTTCATCGCGTTTGTGATAATCAGTACTTTTCATACACCGAATCACACGCATCTTAAACTAAAGTAAAGCAGCAGAGTCTTCCTTAAAGATGAGATTTTATTATGCATGCTACTACGTAAAAATTTAAATATTTAGATTTCTTGTCAATCCGCTCTCCCGAATTTCACGACTCACTCGTAGGAAAAATATTTTCCAAAGGGAATGTTTAATCTTAATGGGTATGTGCTTTCCCAAAATGTTGAACCGGCGGATACAATAAACAATCCGGGCGACGAAAATTGCCAATTTCGATTCATACTATACATTTCTTTTTAATTAAAATGTAAACAAAATGTAAAAAAATTCATGAGCTACGTTAGCCGTGTATATAAGCTTACGTCTCGGCAGTGAATCAACCTGTTAAAATATTCCGCTAGAAAATGTTTGCATGCAGAACATTTTATATCACACTAATGCATCATCTACATTTTCCTCTCATTTTCATAATTATAAACTGTCGTTTTTTTTTTTTTTTTTTATATTAAATTGTGATGTAAAAGAAACTAAAAAAAACCAGTTCGACGCAGGCTGCCGGAAATTTTTACACCCAATACACGATATCCGGAGGCCGAATTAACTACCGCATCGCGGAAACTGCACTTATCCAACAAACTAATCAAGCGGCACTAATCAAAAGCCATGAAAATTTTTGAGCCATCAAAGCCACCGATAGCACACGCAGCGAATCGATATCAAAACATACATTCCCCCGAATGTCTGGTCCACAATCCTATCGGGCAGTTTGTCCACGCGGATCCCATATAACCCGGCCTGCTGTGCACGCAAGTGCCAATTAAGATTCGTTCGGCGTAAAAGGGTATAAATCCGAAATGTAAATGGGCTTTGGCCCCCCGATGATGCGGCTGCGGCGGCACTGCGCGCGTATGTCAACGCATACATTTCGACCAGGTGACGCGGGGGTGTGAGCAGGAGAAGGGGACCGGGTGGGGCTGTGGAGTAGGTATAATGCCGCAGCCCTGCCAAGGCATTAATGGCGGGGCGATTAGATTGTCCCCAGAAAGCCTTTTCTCCGGCTTCTCTCTTTGCACAAGGAGCGACGATGGCCCACCTAATGGGATATCGATATATTCATGGGGGTGGCCGACGAGAGCTTCATCTTCGCGAAGACGCGACGCGACTCCTGGCACTCGCTCACTCTCTAAACTGCTTCTACCGCGTATATAGCGAGTGCACGATCGAGCGATCGAGAAAATACTCGTCGTGGCTCCGGGATAATCGAGCCTCGCTGGCGGCCGCTTTTTTTTCCCCCCTATACGTATATACCATGGAAAAGGCGAGCTCGGGCTAGATGTATATGTATATATGGGAAATAATCCGAGGATCGAGAACCGCTCTACTCGCTCCTCTCTCCTACTCGGTGTGTGTGTGTGTGTGTGTGTCTGTGTCAGAGGCGCTTTTTTGCAGTTACTTTGCAGCTCTCCGATCGCCGGCTCTCAATTTTTTTTGCTTCTGCCCGACGGAGCGTTCGTTTGTTTTAGCCGATCCTTGCAGGGGAATCGAGTCGAACCGTTGTATAATGCCGGTCGAGCCCAGTGTTTTAGACGACGGTTACGGCTTTGTGTGCGCAGTGTGTGTGTGTGTGTGTGTTCCTTTCTGGAAAGGCTCGAAATGTAGGACACAGAGAGAGAGAGAGAGAGAGAGAGAGAGAGAGAGAGAGAGAGAGGATTCTCATCACTCGGTTGGAACGAGCGAAGATTTCACTTTGAAATGTCGCGACGGGCAAAAGAGCCGAGACTCCCAGTGCCTTTTTCGATGCTTGCAGAAAAAGAAATTACAGGAGAAGGCGGATGGTGCGCGCTCGATGTGCGGTCGAGTCGCCCAGCGTTGATTTGACGCCAAAAGGGATTTGTTAGAGGAAAGAGCACATAGACTGACGTACCTTTTCGTCGAGAAGTAGCGATTGTTACGCGTTTCGCTGATATTGTTTGGGTTTTGTAAAACAAAAAAAAGGTTTGGGGAGGTAATAAATATCAAATGGTTCTGCGAAACTGTAAAAAAAAAATCTGTGGCGCTTTAGTTGCTGAACCAATCATACTAAAGCTTTTATTGTTAAAAAGATCCGAAAGGGAAAAACTTTTTCAATTAATGCAATAGATGAAGGCAACTTAGGTTCGCCTTAAACTTTACCGAGTACCTTTAAACATAATAAATAATCTCTCATCGAATCTCATGGAAACTTTCCTTGCGCAATCGCAGAGCTTATTTTAATATCGTGAAAAGCATTCGATCATTATTAGAATTTATTCAAGGAAAAGCTTAAAATAATGAAATGTGTTTCCATTGTACCTTTAACTTTTGGCTCGCTAATTAAATTAGTGCTGATTCAGATGGTTTTTCAATAATTTAAAAGGTATGTGATTCATTATATTTAGCGGATTAACGGATTTTTTTTTCCAGAATGTGACTTTGTCTTTTACCTGAGTAAGAAAAAAAAATATAATAACTAGGCTCTATAGGCTAATTCAATCTTTCATTCTTATACATAAATGCCAGTCCTTCCACCTTATGTCAAATAATCCTGTTTACCATATAATCTCTTGAGAAATACTATCCCAAGGACTTGCGACAACGAATAATTTATAAAAAAAGGGCCACAAAAGCAAAACATAAAAGTCGTCTCTATCACCCCAAGCGAATATTTCACCACTTGGGCGAACAGATTTTCCATCATGCCAGAGCAAGTGATATACGGTTGTAGGGGTAATAAAAATTTGCAATCATCGATCGTTTGTCTTACCGTAATACAAGAAAATGGAATCGAGTCATAATTCTCAATATACCGCAAGGCCAGTCGTAAAAATTCTTGCCTTGGCACGTACAACTCCATCCGAAACATGCGCCACACTGTCACTGCTGCTGCTGCTACTGTCGCTGCAAAAAAAAAAAAAATAGAAAAGAAAACAGCACCGTTATCATGGCGCAGCTTCTCTCTTTTTCCCCGCTAATAAAACAAATTAGCGCTGAAATAACAAGTCGGCACGCATAATATTTGGTTAAATAAATCAGGTTCATCAAGCATCTCCATGGTCACAGTTACAGGCGTGAAATTTCGTGTATTTTTCCCCCATGCTCCATGGCTTTTTTAAACAAAGTAACGCAGACCGAACACAGATCGAGTAGTTAGCCGCAATATAGTTGGCGTCGATTCTTCCTCTCTCCGCCTCTTGTTCTCTCTCTCTCGTTTTTCCGGGAATTAAAGCAAAACAAATAATGCAAAATATCGCGCGCGGCTCCGAGGTATTGAATCGAAACGTTACACCGGGACTATTTTACGCAGTCGCCGCAATAACAAATACATGGCGCCGGATACGCGGTCGAACGACCATACGGCTCTTTTTTTACCTCCCTCTCACTCCGCGCGTATTGTTTTTTTTTTCCTCGAAGCTTTTTGCTGTCCTGCGCTCGCGACTACATCGGCAAATGACGAACAGCCATAAATTACGTGACTCTTCTCTCTCTCTCTCGCGCTCTTCCACCCTTTTATATCGTCATCGGTTTGGTCGAGCGTACACACATATACAGATTCCGATCCGAACCGCACACACGGTCTGATTTTTTTTTTATACCGACTCTCGCGCCAATCGCGCAATCATTACTTCGCCGCTTCTGCAATTAACATTTTTGTGTGTTCGGTGCAGCCGCAGGATGCTTTTTCATTTTCCATGGACGGAATCCGCGAATAATGCATTGCGGAAAAGCGGAAAGCCAATTTTTGCCCTTTTTAAGCTTTAAACGAGTATTTGAACAGTCGTTTATTGATTCGTTTGTGATTTTTTCCCTTTGTCGCCATTGGATATAACAGATATGGAAAAAAAATTATCGGCCAATATAAGAAAGGACTTTGGTTTTTTTTTTATTTTTCAAAGCGATAGTTAAGAGACGGTTACATCAATCGAACGTGAAATATCGTTTTCCGTTAATGAGATTGTGCAAAAGTTTCTGTACCTAATAAATATATAGTCAAAGGTAAATTATGGATCTGTTATAGCGCTCCAGTTATAACGTCTATTGACATTGAATGTCAAAAGTTCTTTTATTTTAACCCTGCTAGGTCACTGGTAATAATTACTTTACGCGCTATCGAATGACTTTAATTGACAGCCTTTTTTCGAATAAATACATTGAACCCCAGGTAAAACGCAAACAAGTTTTTGAAACTAGAAACTTTTTAAATGTCAAATTGAAAGGAATTTTTTCGTCGATGCCATCTACACCAATAGTACTTATTTACATAGATCAATCGCGTCAATCAAAGCATTTAAATTAATTACTACGTTCACACATTTATCCGGGAGGAAAATGTTTGTTTAATCGTGGTAACTCTTGACTCGCTCCTACAATCATTTCTTCTCGATCAACAGCTTTAAGATTCTATCTCGTATCCACTTGAAAACAGCTTTCCTCTCCACATTTCAAAATACCGCAGCAGCGACAACATAAAACTTTCCGCCCCGAATACTTCCGTCCCAAAGAACTCCGGAACAGCTTCGCCCAAGATAGCGACAAGTCAAAATAATTTACTTGTCGCTACCGCGTCGTCGTCGCCCCCCCAGTCCACGTGATTTCTCTTAGTCTCCTTGTGCAGCTAGTTAGCGCTGGCGCTGGCGCACACACAGTATCCCGGGGATAGAATCGCTTGGCTGTTTAACTCGTACCCCCGTTAGCCTCTCCTTTAGGCTTTCCCTCACACACTCTGGCGCTCCGCGAATTTATGGGACTTTTGAACGAACCCCCCGGTCCACTCCATTATTCCTCGAGAATTACCTCGAGCTCGCGCAGATACGACTATTCTCTCTCTCTCTCTCTCTCTCTCTCTCCTTCCCTCCCTCCCTCACTGACTCTCTCTCTCTCTCTCTCTCTCTCTGACTCTCCTGCAGAACTCCTTCCCACTATCCCTTAACCCAGAGCTATACAGCCAAGCCGCGGCCGATCGAAGCTAAGAAGCCTCCTCGAGCGCGCGGTACGGCCATAGAAACGGGAGATATTCGCTTAGCGAGCTCGCAGCGAAAAAAGAGAGCCAACGAACGCGAGTGGAAATGAAAACAGAGCTGGGGCATGAAAAAGTAGGTTGGAGCGCGCGCTCGCGCAATCAAGGAGAGGTTGCGGCGGCAGAAGGAGGAAAAAAAAACACGGAGAAATTAATCGCAGCGATGGATGGGGTGGGAGTGGGCCCGTGCGAACCTCGGCGGGTGTATATAACGAAAATTGGGAGCTGTTGAAAGGGAGCATTAAAACTAAATTCACGGTTATTGCTTTGCCTTCGAAAATTGAAGCTGAAGGGATGGGCTCTATATATCTATATATACCTGTATAACCATCCAGAATTTATATACACTCCCGCGAGATCTCTTAGGAATCTTGGGTTGCACGCGGGGCAAGTTTCCTGCCGGGCTGTCGGGAGAGGAAAGGGGAGAGAGACAGAGACAGAGAGAGAGAGAGAGAGAGAGAGAGAGGGAGAGGGAAGGAGTTGATTAATTTCTTTTGAGAGTCAGCGCTGTTCCTCCCGGCCATTAGGCAATTCCTCTCGTTCGATTTTAATTTTTCGATGAACTCTTATCCTCGAGTGTGCGCCGCGCGGCCACGCAAGTTCGACGACGAGAGTGCACTCGATATTTTATCTTTATCCGGCAGTTAAAGGAGTAACTGCCTGGCGAGTGAGACTGTTAAAAGGTCATTGGAGAGAGAGAGAGAGAGAGAGAGAGAGAGAGAGAGAGAGAGAGAAACTTAGTTGCCAGTGTTAAGAGGATTGAGTGATTTTGTCACTTATACGACATTCTTTATCCTTGCCTTTCCTTTTCTCCTTTACCTTATTTCCCACGCTCGGCTCTCATTGCGCTCTCTTTTTCTTCTTTTATCTTAACTATTGACCGAGAGACTTTTCCTGATGTGTATAGTGTATACTTTACTTGAGGCTATAATGAAATTCTGAAAGCTCGCTTTTGCTCGGGGCATCGATTTTTCTTACCTCTCGCAGCACTATAAAATCGTTTATGAAGATTAGCGGACGGCTAAGATAAATTTACGAATCGATTGTATTCATCAAAGTGCAAAACTTCAAGTTTTTACGAGTTCTGCTCATAAAGCAAAAAGTTTTTAAAATAAAAGTTTTTTAAATTGTTTCCCGGTGTAGTGTTCGGCTTTGTTATTGAAATTGTATGCCTCTGTAATATTTGCTATTGCGAGGATAACGAGAAATTATGGTTTAGAGTTGATGATGTAGTTTAATTAAAATGATAAATGATAAAAATATCGGATACTTCAATCTAGTTTATTGAGTTTCGCAGGATGGAAATTGTTCGTTATGCACAAAGCACGGCATCTCGTTGCGAGCAAAATTTATTTAATAAACAATGTTAAATATTCAGTTTACAAAATGAAAAAAAAATAAATCTGATAAATTAGTCGGCGAGTCGAAAAAATTTCGCGATAATTGGTCACGTCGGCGAAAATCTCAATTAACTTTTCCTCGCATAATGAATTTTTCGAGAATCAGCACGTAAATATCGCCATCCGTGTTTCCCACGCGACCTCGACTCTCTCTCTCTCTCTCTCGCACAAACACACACACACACACACACACACACACACACTTTTCCCTAGGGCCATTATGACGCGTTATTTTTGTTAAAAGAGATTGGTTATCAGTAGCCGGGGGGGGAAGACTAGAAGCCGGAAAAAGAATGCCGCGCGGGAAAAAGCTCGTATAAAAGTACGTATCTCATGGAAGGTCGCGTCTCGTGGAAGCTTGTCAGAGGGAAGGGTAAGGGTAGTAGTAGATCGAGCGCGAAAAATTCCCCGGCTGTTATTTCTGAAAATGAGTGCCCGAGGGCGAGAACAATGACTCGGCACGGTCACGAAACGCTTACACTCGAGGAGCGAAGCTTCGTTGCCTCTCTCCCGCCTGCCCGCGCGCGCACAGAGCTCGAGAGAGAGAGAGAGAGAGAGAGAGAGAGAGAGCGAGAGAGCAGATCCGCGCGAGAGATGAAAAATGAGCCGAGAGGGAGTTGGAAGTTTGCCTCTGCTGCTGGTGCCGCTGCTGTTGCTGCCCTTATCAATCGAATTGTTTCGCGCGGCTGCTGGAAAGGCGATAATTATAAATTCAATGGAGGTACCTCTCGCGCGCGTATTTTCTCGGGAATTAATCGAAAGCAACTAGTCGAGCGCGATCGACGATGCGAGATCTCATTTTCGCAGGGGAATGGATGAATTTTTTTTTAATAAAGGGATACCCGCACTGTACGTGCTCGCCGCCGCCCGCGCGCTCCTTTTTTTTCCCCCCCCCCCCCCCCCTTGATATACCATGTTTTTAAATCAATTGAAATAGTTTCATTCGTTATGCGCTTCTTTTTTTTTACGGTTGATTCGGGTGTGCCTGAAAGCGCGTGGGTATGTGTGCGTGTGCGTGCGCCAGTATTTGATAGAGATTAAAAAATTAATCAATTTCGTTACGATGGCCGGTGGAGAACAATGGAATAAAGCAAGTTTCTGCCAAATGAATTTGTTTTTAGTGAACGAGTCAAATTGGACGGGTGCGTAATAAATTTTTATTATTAATTTGTTGCTTTTATAAAATAGATTTATTGCCAAGGCCCTCGGTATTGGACGCAAATATTAAAATAATATAGAATTTCGTAATTAAATGAAGAAAAATTCGTAATATTTGTTCCATACGATTCGATTATTTCGTTCCATAGCCATCCCTGCAAAAATAGTCGAAAAATATATGATTCTGAAATTTGGCAAAATATTTATTTAATTTGCTCGAGTGCGAGGATATAAATTTTATACTGGAATAAAACCAAACTAATTGTATTTATTTAATTACGACTAAAGTACTGTAATTCCGTGCGATTGTCAGTTAAAGCATCTGTTACCAAAACTCTGAGCTATGCCCCTCCAATTCTCCCCTGAATTAAACCGCGCCTCTTTAATAAAATCCTTATCCCGTAAAGCCAGAGAAGACATTTACCAAAACTAATTTCGAAGGGAGGAAAAAAAAATCATCCTTATATACCGCAGAATCTAGCTCTGTAAAAAAAGGTAAAGGCAAATGATGATCCCGAGAAAAGAATGGAAAAGAAGCCAGAGTCCGTTAATACGCATCAGCACTCAATTCTCCGGCGCGTGAGACTGATTGCAACCGGCGAAGTAGATTGCCGTAACTCTCCGCCTCTGTGTGTGTG
Source organism: Megastigmus dorsalis (assembly GCA_900490025.1). Classification (NCBI taxonomy): domain Eukaryota; kingdom Metazoa; phylum Arthropoda; class Insecta; order Hymenoptera; family Megastigmidae; genus Megastigmus; species Megastigmus dorsalis. The sequence goes on from UELU01141269.1 coordinate 14,778, forward strand.
TGTGTGTGTGTGTGTGTGCGCGCGCACGAGTGCGAGAGAAACCGTTACGCAGCTGCCGGCGGCTCGAAGGAGACAATGATGAAATAACTATAAAATTACATTTTACGACCGAGGGAAGGAGGGGAGGGGCTGCGAGATCTGTTTTATTAGCCGGGGGAGCGAGAAGAAGCCCCCAAATGCGCATCGCCAATTTCTTCGAGTGACTACACCTAAGAGGGACACGCAGATTCCTTCTCTCTCTCTCTCTCTCTCTCTCTCTCTCTATGTATATATATATACATAGACACATACCCTTGCGACTTGTGTGTATATGTTTTTATCTCGGTGTGCGGTCGGAGAAATTGCCCGAGAGGCATTGTTCCTTTGATTGCGAGAGTGAGAAAGAGAGGTACAGAGTCGATCTTCTCTCCTTTTTTTAGGATTTCCTGGCGGTACGGAAGAGAGGATTCGTAAGTTGGAAAACGATCGTGGTGGCAACCTGTGACGATATCTTTTACGCCCGTCGGTTATACGGGCGAGAGGGTTCGGAAGAAAAGTGGCTGCTGCGGTTGGAGCGAAAAAATATATTTTTCCGACTTTCGGTTTTATATACGGCTGGGAATAAAGTGTGCGCGCGAGGCGGCAAGTCACCATTTAGATTTATAGGGGGTTATTTGGATTTGAATGTAGACAAGGCTTTAATAATGTAATCGTATTCATTAGGTTACGAATATTTGGGCTATGCGCAAGTTGCCTTGTCTAAATCGGTAGAATTTAATTAATGAAGCAACCGTTGCATCTGCAGTTGGGTAATTTTCATTTTCTTAATTTCCATCATTAACATTTGATTACCGTTGATTAATATAACTAGACAAACATTTGTACAATTTCACGACCTTAATTTAATTCACGAATCGCGCATATTTCCAAAATTTCGGACAAAACTTCAGAATATGCTTTGATACGAACAAGCAAACGAGGCTAATACCTCGCGAGAGAGGAAAATGGGTTTTCACGCTCTCCTCGTTAAAAGGACAACCAAACTGCTGAAACAGAAAAAAATAAAAAAAAAGGATCTCAAGAGAACTGGCACTTGCCGTATCGAGCTCTCGAAAAATAAGAGACTACACAGCTCCCGAGGCACCTCTCCATCTTCCAATACACCGAAATTCCCTACGAAATCCTCATACGTACACACAAAGAGAGACACAGACACACAAGGTCGTAGGGCGCGCAATATACACAAGCGAAAGTCATCCGTCGCGCGGATGATCTCACGCGAAAGGGGATATACGGCGAGCTTCTTGCCTCTCCTCCCTCCGCCCCCCCCCCCTAACCCTCGTTCACGAAGTATAAAGTAGCAGCCAGTCAGCCGGCGAAGGAAGTACCACTTAGCTCTTCCTCTCTCTCTCTCTCTCTCAAGCTACACTCGCGGCATTCGCGCGTGATCGGCCCCAATTTCCTGCTCTCTCTCTCTCTCTCTCTCTCTGTCGCGACGCACGCACGCCGCCGGATATATATGCGATATATACAGCCCACCTAAGGCGTTCTCAATCGATCAGTCTCTCTCTTTCTCTCTCTCGCTATCTCTATCCATATCGAGAACTCGCGCTCTCTATCTTCCTCTTTCAGGTCGCGATTTCACGCAAGTCTGGGCACAAATCGCACGCCGTATATGCTCCCTCTCTCCCTCTCTCGCTCGCTCCTTATAACCCAAGTTAAGCGACCGAGTGCGCCAAGCACTTTACGTATGTATATATATGTGTGTGTGTGTGTGTGTGTGTGGAGTGGGTAAGAGGAGAGCGAAGCATGCGGGATATAATGAGGAATATTTAAAAAAGAGGGGCTTGACTGGTCAAATTGAACGGGAGCCGAGGCCGCGCGAGCTTGCGGCAGAGTCTTATTCGACGTCTTTTTTGCTTGGCGTCGGGTTTCTGCGGGGTTCGGGGAACGGGAGAGAGGAAGAGAGTGAGAGACGTGGAGCGTGCGAGGGGCGGCGCGCAAAAAAGTTGACACGGACTTTGACACTGCGCGAAACGGAGAGAATGAGACTGGGATTGCTCGGATTGTGACCGCCGAGAGATTTTTATTCTTCGGATAAGTTTGTTCGGAAGGGTTGAGCGTTGTTTTTTCAGGATGCTGTACGCAAGAAGAATTTGAGATTAGTAGAGCTTGAGAGTATAAGGGAAGCTCTGGTGGATTCTTCTTGGAAAAAAAACAAAATTAAATTGATGTCTTAAGGTATTATCTCTTTAAATCGTGTAAATTATGGTTATTAATGACGATGATAAATTATTTTTAAACATCCTTATTGTAAGAATCTAAAATGAAGAGCTTTAATAAAAAAAAAAAAGAAAAGAAAAATAAAAAAGAAAAGATATAAGCACCATCTTTATTACAGAAAAGTATTAAAACCAAAGCTCGAGGGATTTAACACGAAAGGAAGTGAAATAAATGGTGCTTAAGTAGAAACATCCGCGTTGGATCAGACGTGCATTTCAGAGCCGCTTAAAGCAGATAGGATCGAGTGTTTTTCATCGGGAAATTAATCACAGGCCGCGAACGTTCCCGCGGCGGAAATGAATACATTAAAAGCTGCAATGCATCAAACGCGCTGCAAGTGGTACGCGCGGCCGCTGCGCGCTATGAAAGACCTAAATCGTTTTGGAAAAGCAGGGACGTGGGGGAAAGGAGAGGGTAGGAACGACGACCACGACGACGCGCCGCACACCTCGAATATTTGTGCATAACCTCTTAAGGCGGAAGTTTTGAGAACCCGCGGCTTCTATTGAAATACAGTGTACATTATATTCTTTATCCGAAATGGCCCTCCGCTCCCCTCCCCTCCGATATATTGACAGTTTTCCTAAAATATTCAATTTCATATCGCGACGCTTTCTCTGCTGCGGCGCACAGGAGAGAATCGATATTTATGTCTACGATCGCTCGTGAATTCGGTGCGCTCGCGTGCGCTCGCGCGGCTTCTTGAAATACGTAAACGAGCTTTATGAAATCTTATGCGCGATATATTCGCGCTTCGTGCTCTTTATGGGCTTATAATTTATGAAAAGTTTTATAACCTGCGATTGTCTAATGTCGCTTTTATATTTTAGCCTTTTTAAATGTAGCTGTATAGCCTCTAAATTGGTTCGACTTATTAAATAACTGCCGTAAACTTGCATTCACATCGATACTATTGTAAGTCTGGAATATCGATCAATTACACGGGCAACGTTCGTTGTATAAGAAAAGGCTTTGGCAACTTTTTAACTAAAGCAGCTGCAAAGGAGTAAAAGATATTTTCTTATATATAAGTCCGGGACAAACTTCATTGCGAGGCTCATTGAACACTGCATATTGGAAAATTCCGTGAAACTTTTTCGCTTTTGTGAATGGAAAACACATTTAAATCAAAGACTCCAAATGTGAAACTTTTAATGACATCCTGCGCAGTATAAAAAATCCAATAGAAACGCATTTCTTCTATACTGGCCTTTAACGCTTTAAAGGGATACTCCGTTATACGACGAAAGTTGAGCGTCATCGAGCGGATCTTTAACCAAAACAACCTCGAAGGATAACCCGTGCATGGAGACAGTGGCCAGTTGATCGTTAGCCGTCCAGGAGGGGCCAAACGGCGGAGCTGGGGGTGATATTTTAATCGACGCTCAGTGCCGCGCGGTCGAATCTCACCGGGGCAGCGGAGCAACCGGAAGATAGTCCGTATAGCGACGATGCGCATGGGTTAAAGTCCAGGGGAGTTTGAGACGATGGGGAATGCGCGAAATGGAAATTGATTGGGGTCTTACCACGGCGACGCGGCGCTTAAGTAAGCCGCGGAGTTTATGGTGCAGGCTGAGCAGGAAAGGGGGGCTCGGGTGTCGGGGGCGGAGCGAGAGGCGGACTACGGAGCAGCAATAAACGCCAGTAGCCGATCTCCAGCGGCGGGCCGCGATCGAGATTTACGAACGCACCAGAAGTCGGGCCCGACCAATATCGACTAGCCTTACACCCTAGACCAGGAATTTCCAAACTCGCGACGCGCGCCTCGCCGGCCGGGTTATGCGACATACGCGCGAGCCCGGATTTCCCACTGACTTTTCGAAAATGAGATCGATCGCGTAGACTTCCTGTATGGTGCGGATTGTTTTCGGATCGCCTGCTCGGATCGACGGCTTTTTCAACAAATTCGTTACCTTTAGTGAATTTATTATTTATTCACAATTAACATTGAACGAATACAATGTTGATATTAGAATAATACTCATTTTGTGAGATTATTGAAAGGTATTACGCATGTAGCATTAAAGATTAAAGTAGTTGCGAATACTTACGGCTCCCCTTGTCAGACCGAACTTTTAATATTACAAGCTATACATTATTTTCTGGGAATAAATATTCCTGTCCTGTACAGACTACGTTCTATTTTTATTTCCTTATATGAATAAAAAATGAGCTCTGATATAATTCATTCGTTGTAACAGTACATCAGTGGTATATTTCTTTACATTCACGTATACCGTTCTTACGTATAAGAGTGTAAGAACACGTAAACAAGTTATTTTGTAATATTTTCTATATTTATTTTCACGGAAAAATTTCCTTTACTAAAATACTTTATAAACAGAACTAAAAAGATAGAAAAATCAACGAATGCAAGATAAACAAGATTGAGCATATCGCTTTTAGTCGAGTCTCCGAAATTTGACCTCTATTTTTACAAATTTACGATAAACATTGTCATTCGACGAAGAAACACTCGGGATATATCCAAGTAAAGAAACGTAGTAATAAGATACAATATCGCCGGAGGTCGTAACAGATCGCTCCACGTCTCTCGGCACCGAGCGCTTAATTCGTCTCTCTTTCTCTCTGCTGCCCTCCCCCCCCGCCCCTTGGAAATTTACAGAGCAAAAAAAATGGCAAACGACGGAAGGCGTGGGACGTGCAAAACAAGGCGTCGTCGCATATATATATAGCGTCGGAAGGAAGTAAGGGTGCGCTTGCGTCCGTTGGCTCGAAACGGAAATTGATTAGGGCTCGCTTTACTCTCTCTCTCTCTCTCCCTCTCTCCCTCTCTCCCTCTCTCCCTCTATACTTTGCGAGAGAACGTTGCGTTTAAGCAAACGGCTTCGCAGTAGCGCGATCAGCGACGTATACTCCCCCGTTCTCGTTTCCTCTATATTTATATTTACACGGGATGTTCTGTCGTTGAGTTGGGAAATAAAAATTCTGTAGACTTTGCACGGGAGCTATGGGAATACGCGAATATCCGTTTTTAGTCATTCCTTTTGAAGCGATAGTTTATAAGGGAGAGGGAGGCAATATTTACTGATCGATTTGTGTATCGAGTACAGCATAATAATAAGGTAGGGTACCTATAGAAGCAGCGAGGAAATGGAGATGGAATTTGTAAAAATGATATTATCTTTGGGCGCAATGAAGCGCGCACTGGGCTAAGCAACCGCAGCGATTTTGAAGGATCGCCTCATCACCCGGACGACTTGGCATAGAATATCCCGCAGGTATATATAGGATAGCGCGCTCTCGAGCCAATAGCACGTCCTCCTCTTTTCAAGCTCAGGTCGAAGACAGAGACTGCGATAGTATATATATTGGACAGGGTAGGGCCGGTAAGGAGCGAGGGCTGCGGCAATAAATGCCAGCCTGATGACAAAGTTGCTCGAGCGAAGTGAATTTCCAACTCGGCTCGTCTCTCTCTCTCTCTCCCTCTCTGGTGAAAGTGCAACCAGTGCAGCAGCCAGTGCAACCAGTGCGCACAGCTCTCTCTCTCTCTCTCTCGCTCTCTCTCAGGTTCGTTCGGTTGGTGAATGCGGTTGAAGGATGGCACGAGCGAGCGAACGCCTTCGACTATACACGCTGGATTCCTTCGCGTCTCACACACACACACACACACACACACACACACACACATTCTGCACACGTATACAGAGTGAGCGAGAGAGCAAGAGAGAAGAGGTCTGCGAGCCCGTGGCCGCATTCGAGGATCTTGCTCCAGGAGCTGCTGCAGATCGTCATTCAAGTCCTCGACATTGTCTCTAATAAATTACGGGACGAGTCGAGCTTCTGCTGCCGCTGCTGCCGCTGCTGCCGTTGCTGCCGTTGCAAGTCGGCCTTTCGATCACTCGGCCCCTGAGCTTCAGTTCTGACTCGGGCCTGCAGTGTTGGCCGCTTTGCTTCATTGCGCGTGTAATGGGGGTAAAGCTCTTCGCTGGAAAGATTTCCCCGGCGCGGTTTGCGATTGCCGAATGCTGCTACTGCTCCTGCTGCCGCTGCTGCTACTGCGAAGAAAAAAGGAGGATTTGCACGAGGTGGTATTGCGGTACGGGCTTGTTATCGTAGTAGTTCGGAGGCTATGCTTGAGGAAAAAAAGCTGGCCGGCTGAAATTCTTTTGCAACATTCTCTTCGATGAACCACGAATTCCAATGATATTCCTAGCTGTAATATACTCAAATCTTGTTATCTATAACTATGGCTAATAGAAATAAGTATACCGTTAAAAAAGGCATGAAATGATTTTCACGAGCGAACATAATTGCCTAGCGCAGAATTAGTTGTCAGCCGGGGGTAGAAAAAGTAGCTTAATTATTATTTTTTCCGCGTAATACTTGATTATGGCCGGGAGGGTGTGGCCGTGCAAATTGGCTGTATATTTCATTTTGTGTGCGCGCAGCGAAGAGAGAGAGAGAGAGAGAGAGAGAGAGAAAGAGAGGGACGCAACGCAGACACCCAGACAAGTAGTACAAATCTTTATTATGGATGACGGATGGGGACGATTTTCTTCAAGCCCCCCAAGATTACCGGCAATAATTGGATATAACGCCTAACGCGAAAAAATGTTATTTAATCACTCTATAGGATAGCTCTATCGTCCAAATTGAAAAGAGCAATATTTTTCTTTTACCGGCCGCATATGAGTTTCTCGTATACATAGGTATAAAGCTTTTATTCGCGCAATTAAGATTTTAGAACGAAATGTTGTGCGATAGTACGCGGAAAATTGAAGTAGCCCAAGAACGATGTTATACAGATATAGGTATCGACAACCGTATCGAGAGGAGAAATCTCTATTTGAACCAAACAACTCCCGAGGTTCCAACAATACAAAAACAACACCCGATCTCCTCATCCAGCAAATTTCATCAAGCATCACAAGCTGCGGGATTTCCGACTGAAGCAGTCCCTCGACTACATTGCGACAATACAGCGCGGATCGAAGACCATTCGATCCCATCGGCGACGTTCCACTCGACAGCCATAAACTTTATCAGCCGCAGCCATCGCTTGGAGAGCAAACAAAAGCGCAGTCAGAGACCTGCTCTGCCTCCCCCTCCCCCTGCCCCTCTCTACCTCGCGCTCTTTCTCTCTCTCTCTCTCTCTCTCTCTCTCCTAATACGACAATGCAACCTTTCACCCCCCACTCCTCCCGCTCCCTTGAAATTTTAATTAAGTTTTTCTAAGCGAGTTCACACAATGCCCACAGAAGCTCTGCCACGGACAAAGACGAATATAAGAAGGCGAGGGGAAAAGAAGGAGGAAAGCGGAAAGTGCGGCTGGCGGTGCGATGTCTTTGCGATCGACGCGGGGCTTGATTTCCGATGGACTTTTAAATAAGAGATCGGGGAGCCGAGAGTTTTTCGCTTCGGTTCGTCGCGTTGGCGGGCAGCGACGCGTGAAAGGAGACTCCCAGCTCTCTTCCTCTCTCCCTCTCTCGCCCTTCCTCTCTTCCTCTTCCTCTCTCTGAATGCTTCTCCCGTTCAAAGTTCCGCACCGGCCCTCGACGTGTATTACGCGTAATACACGCGTTTACAGGCGCCATCCGACGATTCATAAATAGCTGCTCCACTTTTTAGCCAAATTGATGCAGCTGCAGCTTTATCAGCTTTTTTTTTCGGAATCGAATGTATAAATTACAGGTGAGCTTTTGTTAGAAATGCAGGATTAAACTTTAAACAATTGATATATTTACTCAATTTAAAACAATAGGTATGTCAAGAATATTCCATTAACTTTTATTGGAAATTTATTCCTGGCAAGTATACATATATATATTCTGCATAGTATATTTTATTATATTTAATCATGCAACGATACTCAAATCGAACTTTGTATACCATAATCCAGAGATAAATTGTCAGTAAAACTTATATACCGGCAAAGAAAGTAAAAATCAAGCTGGAATCAAAGTCTCGTAGACATAATGGCAGTTAATAAAGTGGTATTTAAAAATTAAAGAAGACCACCATCAATTAGGAATCGTCCGGAAAGTTGGGAATTCGATTCTTATAGCGGTGACATCTTAACAATTCGCCAAGAGAGTCAACAGAGGAACAGCGAAATGAAATATTCAATCGACAGCTCGGCGCCCAAAGCTAAAACTCCCTCCCAATGGCTCTCCCGCTCCACCTTCCGACCTCCCGCGTGCAACCGCCTCCTCTGATCTTATGATGAAGTAGAGCTGGCTACAAAAGAGAGGGAGAGAGAGAGAGAGATGGAAGGGCGAGGCGGAGGGGCAGGGGGAGGAAGAGGGTGGGGT
>UELU01141270.1:0-34735 GCA_900490025.1 Megastigmus dorsalis
CTCTCTGTCTCTTTCTCTCTCTCTCTCTGATACGCCGCACCCGAGCGTCACATAACAGCCGAGTGCCGTCATGGCTCTCTTGTGCCCGTACTGTCCATCGCTGCACATTGCGCGCCGCGGTCGAGAGTTTACGAGTTACCGAAACCCTGCACCGAGAGCTAATGCATCGCGTTCCCTCTGGTGTGCCTCTCTCTCTCTCTCTGTGTGTGTGTGTGTGCCCGCGTAATTTCCAGAGCAGGAAGAAAGTTCGCCATTGTTCCGCGCGCGGTGACGAGAGAGGGAGGGATGCATCGCGCGCACAGAGAGCAGCCATATCCCCCCCGTCTTGGTCCATTTGAAGAATTAATTCAGTACTAAATCATGAATACACGTCCCGCGCGAGCCTCCGAACATTCTTCTTTTTCGCATAATACGAAAGCTGTGCATATACTGTTTATAATGTGCCCCCGCGTCTTGTGTTCTCCTTTTTTTTTTGTTCTCCGTCCTCTCCCGCTCTATACTCGCGATGAGACTTCAGTTTCTCATGCGCTTGGAACAAAAGTTCCTTTTGATGCCCGCGCGTACTCGCTGGCTTTATTTATTCACCGCGGGTGTGACTTTTTAACCTACATTTTTTCTTAATTTTTTTTTTCCAAGTAGCCAAAGTTTTGTATCTGCGCGGGGAGGGTATAATCGTTCTGAAACTGTTGCCGCGAGTCTGCTAATCTCGAAAATATTTTAAAAGTATATATACTTCAGATAGCTGGAATTAATATATAACAACCATGTTGACCTCGATGTTTGACCGAATTCCGAGCCCCGAATTCTTCAAGTCTAATATAAAAATATGCACCTATTTTTTACGAATGCATAGCTCAAAAGTATATTTTAATTGCGTTACAAATAATAACCGTGTGCTTTTGTTGAAGTGCAAAGCAATTAAATACTGTGCGTCATTTTGTAATGAACGTATATATTGTTTTACCAAAACCTACACAAGATGCTCATAGCATATCGTGTATAATAGGTGATGCAACTTGTAAGCGACATAACGCACGATTACAACCGTTGAGATCTTGATTATAAAGCCAAATGTATATTTGTCTCTTGATACAACTGGCATATATAAAGCATTAGAATCCATTGTAAGCAGAGTCTGTGGCTCAACTTAATAAAGAAAATGGCTCTCGATGAAGCCTATCTAGTCTCAACTAATCCACGATCAGCCTGCGAAATGACTTTATTCCTCCCAATAGTCCAAGAACCTCACGAAATTCCACTTGATCCCTAAGTCGAAATCTCGGGTATCTCTCTGCGGACAGCAAACAGCAGTCAAAACCCCTTGAGAGTCCGGCGCGCGCCTTTGAAAAGATTCCGCGGTTTCCTGCCCCCAATATCCGGCAGTTGTGTCTCTCTCGGAAGCGACGCGTTAGCGTCCGCATACCCACACACACACACACACACACACACACACACACATACAGATATATATATATACAACAAGTAGGATGATCCTCGGGGGTCAGGGCAGTAACGGTATAGCAACGAACAGAGGCTCGCGCGCATCTCACGGATGCTGCCGGCGGCCTGCGAAACAAATCGCCGCCGGGTAAGTACAACAAAAATGTACATCCTCTTGATATACATGTAGCGTCGACGACGAGTGGCCGGAGAGTGACATTTCGAGACAGCTGATACGGCCGGTGTAACAAGCCCTCATTATCGCTAGATTATCACACAAGAGAGACGGCGTTCTGACGCTCTAATGGACGTCGCACAAATGGTTGTCGTCCCATTGACAGCGTCTACGAACTAATGACGCTCCTCATTCAGCGCCAATCGCGCGGCCCGGCGCGCAACGGCTACCGTTTCTGCCACTCTCTATCTCTCTCTCTCTCTCTCTCTCGGAGCTTTGCCTCTGTGGTGTGCATGCGTCTGTCCGTCTCTGCCTGTGTGTCCGCGTGTGTGTCCGTGTGTGTGCGTGTGTGTGCGTGTGTACGTTCCGAGCCACGGGACATAAAGCTCGTTGTACTTATCTCATCAAAGACACGATCACACCATACGCGCATATACACGTATGTACGTATACGTGTACCTATACACGCGCGAGCTGCTTCCTTTTTCCCCTTCCTGCTCCGTGTGTACGTAGTGCGTGAACGCTCTCGCGACCATTTCTCCTCAACCCCTGCCCCTCCTCTCTCTCTTTCTCTCTCTCTCTCTCTCTCTCTCTCTAAAATATGCATTCTTTCTACTGCTCTTTCTCTCTCTTTAACTCTTCCTCCACATTATCGCTGTCTCCCTCTGTTTGTCTTTCTGCTTTCTCTCGTCCCCATTGCACTCTGTTGAATATACATTTTTTCCGATTGCTGCTCCTTTCTTCCTTCTTTTTGTCCCTCGCCTCTTTTACCTCGTCTTTAACCCTTTCGCACTTCTACATGACATATTTATCTTTTTTTCTCTCTCTCTCCCTCCCTATTCGATGGACTCTCTTAAATGCATATTAACTCCGTCTATTTTTCTATTTATAACTCTCGCTGCGTGTATTACAGCTCCATCTCTCTCTCTCTCTCTTATGACACGATACTTTGTTTCTATTTCTCTCTTTTTCTCTTCCTCTCTTTATTTCTCCATCTCTCTTTCTCCCCACAATGACGACTACACGTCCGCGTGCCTCCGTGTGTATTTGTGCGTGTGTGTGTGTGTGCCTCTCAATGTCGCGTCACCGCATGCAACTATACATTTCCGTGAGAATGATATACGTCTATTGTATTGAATGAATAATGAACCGCCGCTGTCTATTTCATTGATACGAGTCTTCCCCTGTGCTCTTCCTTTTTTTTTTATATATTATACGTAACAGCTCGCCCGCAACGAGTGGAGCGTTCGTATGTGTGTATATAGCCTCGCCCCGAGAGGTGGCGGTCAGATAGAGAAGAGAGAGAGAGAGAGAGAGAGAGATTCGCTGCCTCGAATCTTTATTCGGAAATATCGTTATTTAATTGATGTGGGAGCCCGGATTCTACCTTTTCTCCTTTTGGCCTGTTTAGCTTTAGAGAATGAATAATGACGTGTTTTTTCTCTCGAAATTTTCACTCTTATACTTTGATTTATAAGAAAGCAGTCCGATATTTATGGATAAAGCTGCGGAATGAAATTTTTACGGCTTCTGCGAACATTGATGCAATTTTAAGAATATATTTTGTTAAGAGTTCCAAAATGCCTCATTTATTATATAATCCGAATAGAATAAACAAATATTATTGCGCATTTTAATAATTACAGACAATTTCTGTTATTAAATACGCGTAAGTTTCTAAAATGAGCTAAAACCAAATAGAACTACAAACAATAATTCAAGACTACAAGACTCTATCGATCGCTACGAGTCAAATTTTGTCTACCAGATTTTATGTGAGCACTGTATTATCAATCCCGAGAAGGCATACTGGTAAAACAATATCTATACCTTCTTTCAGAGAACTCGTATTAGGCTGTGTTCAAATCTGAAAAAAAAAAGTAAAAATTGATTCTAAATGAAAATTTATATTATAAGGTCAAACTTTTAGGATTGCATAAGAAATGTAACAAATTTATCATTTAGGCTTCATGTATAGACACATCCAAAGACACCTTGGCTTACCACTTTGTGTCGAGGAAAGGTCTATCTGCGTGTTATTGACGGGCCAACCAGATATTCCCGGGGCGAAATACTTTAATCTCTTATGCCTTAATTTTTGCCAACATGTATTCTTACAAATTCTTTCATTTACAATCAAATTTTACTTTCTTTCAGAATTAAATACAACCTAAATTCTCCGAGAGAAGGTATAAATATTGTTTTACCAATCCGCCTTCTCGGAACTGAGAATATATAGTGTTGGCATAAAATCTGTTAGACAGAATTTCACTCGTTGTGATCGATAGAGTCTTAAATTATATTGTAGAAACATGAGCGAGCAAAAATTTTGCATTTCATATTTAAACTGTCACTCGCGACGGTATAATATGAAATGGAAAAATATAACTATTTTTGAGAACCGCACAAACATTTTGTGTCTACCCACAAAAACTCTGGTATCGCGTATATAAAACTGAAAGCCATGAGCAACGGCCGCGTGTTTATCTAAAATTTCAAGTACAATTACCCCCCTCCCCCCGCAGAAGCATCAGCTCCCCTCTTGTATTTTTTAAACTCGTTACTCACGGTCCACGGCTCGTCTATGCATCCGCATCTCTTCCTCTCGCTCTCTAGCTCGAAAGAGAGAGAGAGGGAGAGAGAAAAAATAAAAGACAAGTTCGCGCCACGTCTGACGTGAAATTTGCACGTAATGGACGTGGCTCGCGTCGGGGAAAAGAGAGAGAGAGTGAGAGAGAGAGAGAGAGAGTTCGTCCGTCTCTCGCCTCAGCTAAAACATCGCCAGAGAGCACGCGATAGGGAGCGACGCGAGCGACACGTTGTCGCGATCCCAAAAAAAAGGAGGGGAAAAGGGAGAGGAAAGCAAAAAGAACGAGGAGGAAGAGCAACGCTCGGCGTGCTAGACTAGCTGATGCTGCAAAGTCACCCTTCATTCTCCCTGACATTCCGAGGTCGATCTCCCCGGCGGGCACACCAGACTCGCGCGTTCGAGTCCGCGTAATGTATGTACTGTCAGGCGTGCGCCTCGCGTCCTTAACGAGCCGACAGCTTTTTATACAGTCCCGTATATCCTCGCGCGACTAAAAGCGCGCACTGCTGATGTGTGCCGGAGCCACTGACTTTTTTTTACGCTCGCTCCCTTTTTCGAGAGATGTGCGGAAATACGCTGGTGGATACGCTGTTTTCCTGCTTCATTCAATTTTCACGCGTGCGGTTGTGTTGTGTTCGATGCCACGGGTAGATCCTTTTGTTTTTGGTTTGGTGGTGTACGACAGAAATCTATATTTTTATATTGAAAATTATCTAGGCGCTTTGATGTTGTTCATTTTGTAAATACTTTCAGTACAAAAGTTCCATTTCACTATGAACATTCTAAAATTGATGTATTGAAGGTCAGTTGAAAAGCGAAATACATATAAAGTTTTCGGGAAATAAGAAAGAAATCTTATTCAGAGAAATTCATTAATACGATAATTTTGTAAAGTAAAGATGCACGAATCTATCCCAGTAAAGTACCTTCGCTATTTCGCACTTTTTCACGATTCTAAAGGATCATCTTCCCTGAAAATAATTACATCAAATCACTCAGTTCTTTATATTTCCTGTTACATCATCTCGGAGTAATGACTTATTAAAGGTAGGGTAATAAATTATCTACCCAGTATATAGAGGCGTACACGTTTTGCCTTTATTTTGGTATCAATTAACTGTCGTATTTACGCTATAATCATCAGACGAGTACTATATATACGTTTCGCGATTGTCGCGTGCGACCCTCGAGATTAGCTGGAATTGGCCTTTGAAAAACACACGTCGAATTATTAGATTCGTTCTTTTTTTCTCGGGTGTGAAGGTGTTGGCCTTACACACAATGATGATGATGATGATGATGGCGATGATGATGATGATGATAATGAGTGCAGGTGGTGATCGTTTTCCATCTGAACCTATAATAAGGGTACAGATACTAGTTGGATAAAAAAGAAAGAAACTCTTAAAAATTATCTACTCCGGCACTTAAAAAGAAAGAGAGAGAGAGGGGAGAGAGAGAGAGAGAGAGAGAAAGAAGCAAGAAAAATGAAGCTAAAACAGGTCCATATTTTGTCTAAATGGTCGTATTACAAAAACCCTCGGCTTTTATCCAGGATTACGCTTAATAGACTTCTTAACGGATAGTTCTTAAATTCCTATTCGCTCTTATACTCAAATTTCGACATACGTGAAAGCCTAGCTAGAATGCAATGTGTATTAGATAGGAATTTCAAAAGAATATATTAAGATACGATGTGAAAAAGTGGTTATGTAAAAACACAAAGAAGAGTATCTATACATTCAGATAATCAATAATCTGGCATTCTACAATGTTAACGCATACGTTCTATTATTAATCGCATTACAATATAACCCTTGCAAAATTGTATTACGAAACCGTGACAATGACTTTATAAGAATTTCATGATTTTCGATCCAACAGATTTCAATGTTTGCCTGGATCGATAATGTTATTTATACTGTTTATATATAGATTACAGAGAAAGAATGGTATAGTTTGAATAACATAATTGATGTATAAGTAACCAAGGTTTAGAATTTATTAAATATGTAGTTATTTGATAAATATTTCAATTTGTTGTGGAACATCCAACAAAATATTTATTCTATACACGATTAAATAAGCTTATTCAGTATAACATATATGCACTTGATAATCGCTGTTTATTCTTATTCAAAATCATTTAATGAACTTTATTTTTGTAGATATAAATGTTCATGAGTTACAATATTTGTTGACAATATTTATTACGTTTTTATGTAAATATATATAAATGTTCGACATTTGTTTCCGAAATGAGCATTCATCCGCACACTGCTGACGTTAAACGTGTTTTGAAATTTAAGGAGCTCGTGCAGTGTAAAATTAAAGCGTGTCTGATCTCCAGAGTTTCAAATGCCACTTAAAAAAATGCAATGTAGAAAATATCGGATTTCAAGGTACCATGAAAACAATGATTTGATACTTTCTAGAATGTGTAAGTAACTGATGTAAATAATACGTGAATCTGGATTTTGCATAATCAGAATAATTTTTTTATACAATTTTAATATTTTTATAATCCATCTCATGTTTATAATAATATATGAAACTTGAATATTTATTTAGCTTTCACGTAGATAATATTATATTGGCTTTACCTGTTTTGACAACAAAAGTATCAATTCGAAGTGAATAAGTATCATTAATCTTTTATAACTTTATAGGCAATTATGTATTCGAATGTGACGTGGCTGAAATTAAACCTGTGTTTTATCAAAACCCATTGCCGTATACACTTCTTCCAGGTCTATATATATATTTGCGTCAACAGCTTAAATTTCAAAACACGCATCAACAATCTACAGATAAGAAGCGCAGCCAAATACTTGACAACCCATCGACACCCAGCTTTCATCGACTGTCATGATCACAAAGTCGCACATAACCCAATGTGAACGTACTGTATACAATGACGCAGTATTAAAATTTTTCTAATACTGACACCTCGGATTACATTGAATAAAACTAATTATAAGCTTATCGGCGAAATAATCGAGTTGGCAAACTCGCGCGCTCGAGCTGCAGCTAATCCCAGAATTAACATTCGCGTTAAAATTGCCGCCATAGCCGTCAATAACCATGGGAGGTACGAGAAGGGGGGTAAAATCGAGCGGAATCGAATTACGAATTGTTGCAAATAAACTGGATTCCGCGAAGCGCGAGGGAGAGAATGAACGGGGGAAACGCTCATGAAGAGCTTCACGTATTCCACTGGACCGAATGAAAAATTACAATGTGGCCAGCGAGAGAGATAGAAGGAGACAGATAGAGGGAGAAGGGGAGACAGAGGCTGAGAGAGCGAGAGTGCGAGTGAATTCGAGCTGTCGACATTCCTGTCCAGTAAAGTTTTAGTATCCAATTAGATGAGTTTCGTTACGATATTTAATACTTTTAATGGCTGTATTGTGAGACTTTTTTCGTAACTGCCCGATAATTTTTACAAAAGGGAGAATTTTAAATCACATTGTCCTCCATTACGTGAAACTTGATATTCTTGCCTAGAGGAATGACAGGATCGTACAAGCTTAAATGAAAGTAGCTCTAAAACTATACATTAATACTCGGTAATAACACTGGATTGTCTAGTCACAAAATTATATACTACTTGTACGTTAAAACCAGAAATTCTAATTAAGTTCTATGCTGAATTTAGTAAAATATCTTTGCGCACGATGATCATTGTTTCTAAATCCCTTCGAAGCATAAAAACGTTCGATGAAAAAAGGATGAAATAATTAAATTTGTCCATGCATAGAAAAGCAGCCTCGCGCAATAAAATGTAGCATAATAAGTTCTCCGCACTTTTTGTTACAACTCGAGCGATAATAGATTTTTCAAAAACTTTCCAGCCAAGAACTCTAAGTATTTAATTGTTATAAAAGTTTCTGATCCGTGTATACGCGGGTGCGCCACGACCCAAGAGTACGGGATTGCAGTATAACCTTACAATTAACTCGCATGTGCATTAAGTCTCCCAGATAAAGTTTAATCTTTATCGTGCTCCTTCCTTTTATTACCGTAAGAGGTGAGCCTCGGAGCTTTAGCTCCCTGACGTATCCCAGAGACGACAACGCCGAGCGCTGCAGACTCCGAGTTGTAGCGATTTTTCGACAGAAAAAAAGAAAGGAAAGGGAGGCAAAAAAGGGGAGTGAGGGATAAAGATAAAGTGAAAGCCCTGGGGAATTAAAATGATACGTTGGATTTTAGGGGACTACGATAAGCCGCCGCCGCCGCCGCCGCGCGCGCGTCCAGGTATTAATATGACTCGGCGGGCTCTAAAAACTAAAGTGGATTCTAAATTAACGTAATCATCCTGAGTATTGGTTTACGAGAGTATTTTAATGCCGCGAGCCAGGTAAGTTTATGCGTTATTAATGAGTCCGCGATTACAAAATTATTTGTGTTAATGAAATTATAAGGCCAGACAACGCCGTTCGCGAGATTACATTCGAAATTAATGTTGTGCACCGAAATTCCGAGCTGTAAATAATGTGGTCAGCTTGGGATAAAGATACCGATAATAGCGAAGAAGGGACATTAAATTTTAAAGGTGAAATTGCACGCCCTGATAGTACTAATTGTAAGAGTTGCATAATTTACGGTCATCGAATTTGTGGAGACATAATAAACAATCCATGCGTGAAAGTTTGAAACAGGCGCGCTTTGACCCGCTGAATTCTTACGCAATAATAATATCGAATGATAGATACCTTATTCTTGTTAATATGGTTCTTTCGGCAGTTTTAATTTTAAATTCGATAAGAGCACAAGTCATAAATTGAACGGCAAAAATCAATTTTTCACAAAGCACTCGTAAACATTCTCAAGTATCTCATGAAAAGGAATTCTCGGTGGCTTTTTTATTCAATATCTTCTCAGTGCACGATACGGAATTTTTATGATTATTGTACACTTTTAATTATGTATACCAAAAATTTACTTAAAAACTGCATTATAAATGTATTATAATAAATAGTCTTGTATTTTTTGAAGAATAAATTAGTGCACTTATAAATTGTACAAAAGCTTGCATTAGGCTACTGATTATTATCATAGGTTTGAAATCCGTTACATGTATGTGTAAGGTAAACACCCTGATTCGGTAATTTGTGCACGTATAAAGTTTACTGCAAGGTATATAAATATCCTAAGCGTAAATCAAATTAGTGAGGTACTAGACGATCCCTCCAGCAATTAAGTTTGTTTAGGCATGTTGGGCATGTTAAGGACACCTAGGATCGTCTATCATTAGAGGACATCGCATGTAGCCTTCCCTTGATATGAGACAAACCGTGAATATCTAAATTAACCGGTAAACCGCTTAAACAGTCAATTCCGCTATAAATAAATTTCTAATGGACGATTTAATGAACTAATTTTACATTATTAATTTGCACGTGTGATTTTCTTATAATTGAATATATGTATTTTAACAATATTAAGTTGTTGTATACTTTAACTTTAATCCTAGCAATAAATTGGATCGGATATTAACCTAATCCTTTTTTCACCTCATGTATTGCAATAATTCAATTCGCCATGATTCGCTCGAATTAAAATTAATTTATTCGACCCTTTCTATTAGTTGTATTTTACGACTCATTGTGCATTACAATATCTATATAATGAAGAGATCGGCTCACTCAAGCCACTTAACCTTTATAAATTAACAATTTTCCTGTACAATCTTCAAGAGGTATGTACATCAATCACATTTAAAAGTAGAAATGAAATAATTCTCGCATCGTGTGAGAAACAGTATTGGAAGCAAAATAAACACATCTTTTTGTTTGTCTGTTTGTTTTGTGATATTATAAAACATCAGTACCAATATAGATAGTAAAATCAATAAGAACGTGTATTCCGGTTGAAGAATACATTTCCCGATTAAAATCTATAGACTCTCTGTTAGCATTGAATTTATTAAATTGGAAATAAATGCTTTTTGCCAATGAAACATCACCTAGTACAAAGCGTATACGTTATTTACTTAATGTATTTCCACTCTTTTCTAATCTAAGTAAAAACTAGAAATTCGCAAATATAGTTGAATATACTTCTGGAGAGTTATGTAATATTCGAAAAAAACGGTCGATGTTGTACGCAGTTATAAACTGTTAAACATTATAGCTGCGCAGAAAAAACCCGCACTACGCTTTGTGTAAACACACCCCCGACACGCATTATACTTTGTAAATAAAGCATATATTCTCTTTTTTGCCGGCAGCTTGGTGCATTAATCCGGCTGAGCACTACTTTCTCGTATTCCACATATTCTCCCTGTAATTTTCCTTATTACTTTTTTTTTTAATCCCCTCTCGCTCCCTCATTATCTCAGCACGTCTCCCACTCCTTTCTCCCTTCCTCTCCATTTGCACAGCGCACACATCCTAGTCTCACTTTCTCTTTCTCTCTTTGTATATGTATATGTACCCCTTCAACCCCCGAGCCCACCCCTCCTCCACCCCGTTTTGTGTCTCTTTATCTCGGTGCCCCCGACCTCGACTTGACTCGTAGTGCGCCGCGGCACTCGACACTGCCACCACCGTTCTAGGGTTGGCCTCTCGGCGGCATGGAAACCGCCAAACGGGCCGAGTACCGACCGACCGCTTGAAATGAAACCCGGCGCGCGCACACACACACACACACACACACACACACAGACACTCCCGCTGCACACATATACACGCGTGGCACAAAGAGAGAGAGAGAGAGAGAGTGTACCGGCCCGAGGGTGGCCACCTGGTCAAGGCTCTCTCTCTCTCTCTTTCTCTCTTACTATTTTCATCCCTCTGTCTCGCCCAGACCGATATCCATGGAGCCACCTGTCCCACCCCTTACCCTGACCGTTTCGCTCGCTCGCTTTAATTACAACCCCGTGGGATCTACTCATTTGGCATTTGTTTCGCGTTTCGTTTCCTCTTTATTCTCTGGCTATGCCTATTTTATAGAGGGAGCAGCCGGAATGATTCGTTATCTTCATTCCTTGTTTGTATTCCCAGGTTTTTCGGGAGTTGGTGCGCGCGCGGGTATAATGAAATTCACACATTGCGCGTATACGTGGGAGTTTTTGCGATACCTGGGGAGCAGGAGATTTGACTGTTTTGCATTCGGTTCGACTACGAGAAAAGAGAGAGAGAGGATAGGGGTGAAACTCGGAAACTAGGTTGGTTTTAACGAACTTTTCTTGAAACAAAAGACGGCGAATGAATGTCGCCACTGTCGCCGTGGTGGTGGTGGTGGTGGTCGCGCTCATATATGCGAAAAGTCGTTATGCGATAGCGATGGCTGGCACGCGTTTTTGTGCAAAATTATTTTTGCTTGAATAATGTTAAGAGAGAGAGAGAGAGAGAGAGCGAGATCTCCGCGGTGTGTGCCTGGTAACGTGCGCGCTTTAATTCAGCTCTTGGGAATATTTTATATCTTTTGTTTTCCCATCATGCATAGAGTATTCATCACCAACTTTAATCATCCGAAATGAATATCTCGGAATAATTTCTTCTAATTTGAATAGAAAATCACGATTTATAATAAGGTTTGTGTTAATGCTATTATTTGCAAGGATTTTGCATATACCAATCCACGCACTAATGGTGCAATAACGCAAGATTACTGATTTACTGTACGACTCTATTCGATATATTAATTTGTATGATTTAAAATAACCGTATAATGCATTCCAGAATCACTCTGTATAATCATTCCCACGTATTACATAGTATGTCTATACTTAAAGCTATTCTAGAAGGATATTTCTAATTGCTAAAATAAAGGACTCTATAAAGATCGCAAGAGAGGTGATTCTGCAATTAAAATGCGACAAAAGTAAAGAATACACCCATATATTACATAGTATAATTCAAATTGTTCATTAAACATGGATCTTTTAATGGTCGGATATCTTCTATATGACTTGCAAATGGCTTTATCAAAATATTCTCAAATATCACTAGCTCAATCTGCAAACGCTTAAACTTCCCGTGATTCCCTAAACTCGATTCTCGGGCTAATAATATTCACGATGCAAAAAGGGTATCTCGTATATAAGGGCGCGCGCTCTCGCGCAGAGAGGGAGAGAGGGAGAGAGAGAGAGAGAGAGAGAGAGAGAGAGTCGGTGCCGCACGGTAATGCCGAAATGGTGAAGCGACAGCGGGACTCACTTCCCGGTACACACAGTGAAAGTAACTTCGCTAAGTGTACTTACTGCTTCGCATAATCTCATAAGCGAAGTCAAGTTTACCAGAGAGACACGTCGCGCGCAGCACCGAGGGAACGATTCTCATCCCTTTTGCTCCTTCTCCTTCTCCTCTCTCCATATTCTATGCCCAAAAGCTAACTCCCACTCGATGTCTCTTCCGGCCGACGCGATTGATTTTTCTTAAACATTAGCAATTCACGAAGTTTTCAACTATATCATCGAATTTTCTTTCGAGTTTTTCGTGTTTTAATAATACATTCTGAGAGATTTTCACTTGATACACACACACACACACACATATGTATATAATACAATTCACACAACGTCATTACGGATTGACTGTAATTTTTCCGGTATTCGCAAAATAAATACAATAAGTGGCCAGAGTTATATTGAGAAAATTACGAGTTGAAAAGTTAGTCCACGTCGTAGAAGTGCATGTCTTTCAATCCCAGCCGAGACTTTATAAATTCTTAAGCAATTACCATTATTGTTCCAGCCTGGGTATACGGACATCCGTCGCCATTACGAGTTAAACGAAATTTTTCCTCGACGCGTTTCCGCAATATATATAATACAATAAAATAATAAGCCTGTAGGAAGGCCCGGAGGTGTGTATATATATGTAAGCCCCGTAGGAGTCGTTGTCTCGTGTTATAGAGCGTTGCGTGCACGCGCTCCCCTCGAGTCTCGCGTATATATACATATATCCGCGCGCATTATTGCACGCCCGCGCGCGCGTCTCTCGCTCTCCCCTCTATTATATATAGCATAGCAGAGAGTTGCGCCGCAGCATGCGAAGTGCTTAGTTAGCGCGGCTAAGGAAAGATCGTCGCAGAGAGAGAGAGAGAGAGAGAACAGAGAGCAGCTCGTCGTCGCTTAATTCAGCGAGGATGCCGTGCCGTGACTCGTCGTCGCGAACGACGTACACTCGTATTATGTACAGTTTCGTGTGCGAATGGCTTAATAGACAAGTGCACACACACACACACACACACACATTACCGACGACTATACGGTTTGTCTTTTGGCTCGATCGTCTCGAAAGTTGCAGCGGCAGCCGGGCCAAAGTGTATACGTCTATCATCTGGCTGCGCGGCGCTGTCCCTTAGCTGCTCTTGAGATAATTTCAAGGATTGTATAACGGGAGCGTCAGCTTTGCCAGTGTTTGCTTTGCCCTCGGTTTAGGACTACAATAATGAGATTAGTTTTATGACGTGTGATTTCGTTATATTTATGAAAACACTTGGGATTCGTGGCTGATGGCGATACGATATGTATGATGGTACTACTCTTTTAATGGATTTATGCCCATAATGGAGACTTTCCGTTTACTGTTATCGCCATGTTTTGTAGAATGCTTTTTAAATTGAACATTTAAGTACATAAATATATTTTTAATATTTCATACTGATTTTAAAAAGCAATTTTGCAATAAGATTATTTTTTGTATCAAATTATATTTTTACTTATGTATGATAACTTGTAACTCCCTACCTTAATTTAGAACAATACACTTTGGCGTGATACATCAGTTAAAATTTGTGAATTTCACACATTTGGTCCATAAACCCGATTTTACAAAGCTTATATTATCGCATGAAAATTCCAAAATCTCACAACGAACAAATTAATCATCTATATAATCTTCGATAAGGTTTTTGCTGTTTAATTTTAATCCTGAGGTAACAATTAATATTTGGAAATATCGTCTACACAAAAAATTCACACGGAGCTTTTGCTAAAAAATTTGTATTATATTAAATTCGTAATTTCTTAAATAACTTGAAATCCAATTTGTATAGAAATTTTCCACATAGTGATTGGTTACAATACTTTTACACATGATTTAAATATAAAGAAAATTTTAATTATAAATATCACAGGTGTAGAATAAAGCTTAATCATAATAATGAACGATTTCACGGATGTAAAAACATAAACAAGAGGTGAAAGGGGAGAGCCATTGTGTTAAATAAAATCTTTTGTGGATTCTTTATTATTCGAAATCGGCTTAGTGAAAGCCACAGAATTAATTTAAAGGTGAATTTTTGCTTGTATTAAAAGTCACATTACTCGGACAAATAATGAAAAAGCTGATAGACCCTAAATATGCATGAAGCGATAATAGAACAAAGCACAGCGTGTGTAGGGAAATGAAACCTAAGCTATTTGAAAATCGCTCTAGCGGAATAAATCTCTTTATTTAATCTTAAGAGCGTTTAAACGCTACACGCGATAATAATATAATCGAAAAATTTATTCGCGCTTTCCACGAATAATACTTTAATCTCTTTACGCCCGCTTACGCTTTTTGTTTTTCCCCGCTTCGTGTGGGATTCCATTTTTTTCAATTAATCGCGAAAAAGTTACGCGTGCACTTTGGAAATGCGAAATTTGATTATATGATGGGTATCGTTGTTTTATCAAGCATTTTTAATTCTTTAAATCCTTATCAGATAATTTTCTTTTTTTAAGTAATTATACAATGTATAATCGAATATCGTATTCCACAATAAATTTTAAACACAATTGCTATAAATCATTATTTACATTATTTTGTCAACGCACCAAATGGATTTATTTCGGCGATAACTAACGGAAACTAATTTTAAATATACTCCGGGAGTAAAACCAATATAGCGCAGCAACTTTTTCGCTCGCATTGTTCAGTGTTTTATTACACTCCCAACGGGCTATAAATAAATTAATAAAGCCGTGCTTGTAGAATTTCGACTTTCTTTAAAGCCGATAACAGGATCCGCGCACGAAAGTCAATCTTCACTAATCATCGCGGAATTCCTTCCCCCACGAATCATCAATATTTTCGCTCTTTGAAAACATCAGTTCTATTTATAGAGATTTGAAGTACCTAAATTTACCCAACGAACGTACGGCTGGATCAACAAACGGCCAATGGAGCAGTTGTTAAAATTTACAGTCTATTAGGCTTGTGCGCTTCGGATTTCTTTGTCCGCGAGAGAGAAAGAGAGAGAGAGAGAGAGAGTGAGAGAGAGAGAGAGAGAGGGAGACGAGGAGGGACGACTGGTTCTTACATTCTGGTGTGTCTGGGCTTAATGATCGCAGCGTCTGGAAATGCAAAGCGCAATTAGAAGCCCCGGCCGCATTCGGATGGTCAATGTCCAATTGAACTTCAATTTCGACTATGTGCAACAACCAGAGAGGAAGAGAGAGGGAGAGAGACGACGAACCCGTGCAATGCTCCCCGCACACCGCTACACCGCCCCATAATTGCTCCGGGCACTGGAGCTACTGGATATTGCTCTCTCTCTCTCCTTTGGAATGTCTGCTCGAATTTACGCTTTATCGTTTTCGCCGATGTAGCTTTCTTAACCCTTCCACATTGTTCGTGCAGTCGATCGAAACCGTGCCAATTACTACCGGAAATAACCGAATCTCCTCCGCTGTTCGCTCGACTGGAATTATATCCGTGAATTCGTATAGTTACTTTTTATTTGAATCAAGCTTTTTTTTTCATCCCCTTGAAATTTGGGATTCAGAGTGGTGCAAATATACCCAGGTCGCAATATTTATCAAAAGTTTTGCAATTCAGATTTAAAACACAATATATATAAATTCGAGAATGCAACTGGCATGTTGGATCATTGTAGAGATTTGATTACTATTATTTTTAAAATATTTTCTAATTTTTTGTACGAACAATTTATTCAGTTCGAAAATTGTTCAGGCTGATCAAAGTTGTAAGAGCCTTTCAATCCATCAATTTTAAATAGAGTCTGTGAAAAACTATATAGGGCAAAGAAAAGACGAACTAAAGCTAAAAAATTCAGGTGCGCGCATAATCAATTCCTCGTTAATGGCACTTGCAAACAGGTTTAATTCTGCAAAGCTTCATTTATTTACTAGAGACATACAAAGCTATAAAAATACTATTAGCCAAGTAGGTTAAAGTTACCCAAAATAGATGAATTACCCATTGAACGTGTATAATTTTGAAATTAATAAATCTCTGCATAGGCGTATACGAACAATACCATTTTTATACACCAGAACCCGGTATACAACTTAAGTGAATAAAGTAGTCGCATGCGTCTGCGATTAGCATAAATATAGGACACGCCGTATATATTCGTCAGTGGAACAATAATAACAAAACAATGGGGCGAGACACTAGTGGGTTATACAATAGGTCAGCCGTATGTGCGAGCCGACGCATTTATGAATTTCACGTACCGTTTTAATTCTTATATATACGCGTGGTGCAGCAGAGGGACGAGAAATGATATATACGCGTCTGCGAAAAAAAAAAATCACACTTCTTATTATCCCCAATTCAAGCCTCGCGCATATATTTACTTGTTTACGACCGTGGCGCCCGTTAGCTCGCTCCGCAGAATTTGCATTTGCGCGAAAGTGTACAAAATTGATCGTGTGTTCCGAAAGCGACGAAATAATACTGCGCTCAATTTGGCTCACTCTCTCTCGGTGTGACTTCCGGCAAAAAAAGCTCTTTTGCCGCCCTTCATTAACCTAGATATAACTGTGACGGGAAACTTTTATTCGAAAGAGGGAACGCTATTCATCTTTTATATGCATATATATATATAGAAAACTTTTGAAAATATGAAAATTGTGTCTATTATATAGTCAGGCGGACTCTCGCATTATACCGCGGGGGTCAGCTGCAGCACGTTATATATATATATATATGGGTATCGCATTCGTACGTAGCTGGAGGCTATTGGGGAACTATGCGCGAGATGTTAGCGTCGCCATACGCGTCCGCATATGTAACGCCTGCGCCGAGGGGTGCAGACATTTAAGATCGTCGAAGCATTCGAAATCCGCGACAGACTCTCTCTTCTCTTCGTTATTCTTATTTCTCTATTCCTTTACATATCCGTTCCTCCGAGTCGTCGTCGTCGTCGTCGGTGGCGGCGGCTGCTGCTGCTGCTGCTAAGGAATGGCAATATGTTGCCACCCATACGCGCATGCCTTTGCCGCCTTGTCCCGGACGGAATTCGCATTAAATCTCGGCTTGAGGATTCGCACCGAACCCCAACCTGTTCCTCGTTTTCACACTCCAAGACAAGATGAAAAGTCTGGATTTTCTGCGTTTATATATATGGCCAAATCCATCTCAAATAGAATCACCGATATTTTTGAAATTTGGGTATGTTATTCTTCTTGGAACATAATTTGACACGTATTTGTTTTTTCCCATATCAGTAAAGTTGCATGCAATATGCAATTCTCAAAATTTCTCACCGATTCTTGAAATTGAAATTTTGATATACCCGCCGTTTGGTCAGATGGATTCAAAATTATACTAATGCTGTTAAAATAATTCATTTGCAAGACGTTGACATAGAAAAATATAGAATACTTAAAAATATTGATTTAAAGTGCCAAAGTATCATGGAATTCAAAAAATTCATAAGTGGTTCTAAAAAACATAAAAATAAAGCCCATTGCTTTACAGCCAAAACTACCAATCGTACGCTGACTGAAGTGAAAACAAAGAAACAGAAAATCAAAGGTACTCATAAAATTAAAAAATCTATGCAGTCGAAGAACAAAAAATGAAAATCATTTATTGCGCATGCGAATTTGCATACGTTGCACATAGGTATGCAAGTCTATTTATAATGACTATATAATTATGATGACCACGACCGTATAACGCACGATAAGAATGTAGTTTTTTATTTTTTTTTCTCTCTCCAGAAAAAAAGCAGGCGATCTAATACACATGGTTTGATATAGGTATTAACACCATCCAATATTACCATAACAATATTCATAAAAATAAAAAATGGGGGTTTTGAGAAAAATGCATTTTTAATAAGCATAAGTTGGGATGAAAGTGGACTTAAAACTGAGTACAATAATGTTTAGTCTATTTAGAAGCATAAAAATTCGCAACACGGCGACTGTTTTAAAAATTATCTTAAAAAACACGTGTCAAATTATTTTCCAAGAAGAACAACATACTCAAGTTTAATTACGAGGTTACTTTTGTTTCATAAGGATTTTAATGTAGATTATCGCTATCGAATGTCGATCAAGTATTTGCTGGTATTTTGAAAAAAAAAGAGGTGGAATATTCATTGATGGATGCAGAGCTATAAAGAGAGATTTGAATGTAGTAGTAGTGCAATAAAATTTGAATATACACGTATAACAGCTTTCAGTTACATGTATACCAATTTACTAGGAAATCGTCTGGAAATAATGTTTCTCCTTAGAAATAGATTGACGTCACGCACATTTTATATAAGTGACTCACTTTTAAAACAATCTCGTTCCAAAAAGAATCTTCAACTAATAATATATTCGTCTCTGCTAAACATGTAGTCCATTACATTATGTATTTAATAACGTTTATAATTGCATACATTTTTCAAATTTTTTAAATAAAATAAAACCATTACTTATGTATATTATCTACCGATGTACATCATTTCAGTAAAATACTGTTTACATTTCTAAAAGTATGATTAATTTCTAATATATTTCAAAAATGCATATATGTAACTGTCACGCATAAAATTGGAACACCGACTAAATATAGCCGTCGATATACTGGTGCATAATACGAGCTGACAGATGGTAAAAGCTGTCGAACTTTTTTTGCCCATCTCGCATAAAAAAAGCAAAAAAAAAATATACAAATACTTTCATAACGCAGTTATCTATATAACCTACGCATCCCCACCTAGACTAACTAAAAAGCAGAAAGAAATGGAAAAAACATAAATTTAATGACACCTAAAACCTTTTACCGCGAGTAAAGACCGTGTGGACGTCGTGGCAGTCCACAGAAATGCGGCCCTCCCCCTCCCACGCTCGCACACACACACTTTTTTCCTCCCCGCACGCAGAGAGAAAAACGCTCGTAGAACTCCTTCCCCGCGAAAGCAAAAAGAAAAAAAGGAAAGAAGGAAAGAAAGAACCTCGCAGAGTGCAGCAACAGCTATACACGTACAAATATAAAAAGCTCAATTGGAAGAAGTAAGAGCGGCGAGCCGGAGCGTGCAGTGTGGTAGTCGCTGGCGGCGGCGGCGCGCATGACGCAGCGCATATACAGTATATAGACTCGCGCGCACGCGCTACTCTCGCGAGTGTCTCGAGTGTCGGGTATAGCAGGAGAAGGATGGAGAGAGGGAGGGAGAGAGAGAGAGAGAGAGAGAGGGCAATTAGCCCTTTGATGGGAGAGTCGAGTGAAAGCGGAAGCACCGCTTACCGAGGTTCTTATGAACGTACTGCCGCCGCTCGCGGGGGCGGAGAGGAACTACACAGCGAAGAGAACGCGAGTAAATGCGCCTGTTTTGCGCGCGTATATACGCCAGGCCAACCAAGGCGTGTATAAAAGAGCCGCGCGCGCACGAGCCTTTGAACGAATGACCTCGCGGCACCGCCACCACCAGCTTATTTCAGCACCGACGCTCTGTGTGTACACTTACATGTGTGCGCGCATGTGTGTGTGTGTGTGCTTGCGTACATAGCGAGATCGAATCCGATGAAGACGTTCTTTCATGCAATTTCGCTGTGCGACGCCGACGCCGGTTCGCCTCTTGCGGACGCGCGGATGTGTATGCAGGCGGAGGCGTATTATATATATGTGCGAGAGGGGGGGATTTTCTTCGAGAGAATTATCTCGACCCTGGAGTCAAGTGCGATTTCATATTTTTCTCAAGTCTTTCCTAGAATTTGCGCTTTTGCTTTATGCACCCGATGCTCATTATGCGCTTTAGGACTCCAAGAGAGATACGGTTTAATGGCGCGCTTCAGCAGCGTGATTCTCTCGTTGTTAGTCGCTTCTGAGTGGCGCTTGCATTTTTATTCGCGATGTATTAACATTGAGGTGTTGGAATGCTATTGTGGAACAGGTGAATTGTAGTTAAACAGGTTTCTCTATGATAAATACTATTAATGATAAAACTTTAGCAAACTGTCGATGCCATTCACCTAATTTGTTAATTGAACGTGCCATCAATAAATTATAGAGTTTTTACTACAGGTAAAAAATAATTAGTTATTATTCTTTAGATTAATTTTGTAATTGAAAAGAACCATAAAAACAAGAATATTGATTAGATTTTTATAAATGATTATAATATGTTAAAGACTCACTGAGGCACCCCGACGAAAAATTCTCGAAAATCAAACCCATGTTAATCGTTTTGCTTAAAAATTTATATACAGGTGTTTTCGAAGTCGCTGAATAGGAAAAAAAGGTGAATTTAACATGAGGGAATTAAACTTGAAAAGAATTGTAATACATAGCTCATATTTTTCAATTTTTCATTGGTCATATGGTCGCTATTTTGATCTTTGTAATTAAACCCCGGATTCGTAAAAATTCTTGTATACCAATTTTAAAGAAAACCGTATCAATTGTATGCTCGATTTTATAAATTAAAATTAATATATTCAACTAAATATTTTGAGTCTTAAATTAGCTTCTTACTATTAAAATTAGACAACTTAAGAAAAATCGAATTCACTTAAATAAATCATAAGCTATTATTAAAATTTTTTAAAACTAAATTTTTAAAGGAAAAGGAAGTATTTAAACGAGGCTCAACCGTTTAAACCATTACCACTGTAATCAGACACGTATAATAACGGGAAAACGCACAGGCGCATTAAGGAGGGAATCAGAAAAAAAATTCCCCAAGTTCTTGAGTATCCCGTGTACCTGAAACCGAGACGTGAAATCCCAGAAATTCCACTTTAACAAATAGTGGAGGTCAAGCTCGTGACACACACATGTCGAACGAAATTTCAGTTTCTCAAGTTTACTCAGCCGAGCCGAGCCTTCCGAGATGAATATCACGTTTCCACCATTACGGTACACGCATCCGAAAGCGTCTCGATCAGAGGGATTTTTTTCCACCCATTACCTTATGTATATATAGCTATACGAGATTTTCTCTTCGTAGGTGGTACATCGTAAATGCAGAAAATTGGTGTTTACGAAACGAAAAGAAATTAATACTGGTATCGTTTCTACCGACATATTATTTAAATCTATTACAGTTCATTATGATTACTCATAAAATTAAAATATTTTTTGCATAATAATAATTTATCCTTTTTTTCTGTTTCAGGTATGTAAATCGGAAATAGAATAGATGAAAGTTACAGATTGTTCTTAGGTTATGGTGAGTTTTTTATTTTTTTGTACCTTTTTATACAAAGACTCAAAGTCTATATGGAATTAAAAAAGAAATTAACCTAGTTGCGTGTTCGTAATCACTGATCTTGAAAATTCGAACTCGTACTTTTTCAATTTGTAATGCCTACATTCATTCTTTACAGTGGACAGAAAGAAACTGCATTGAAAATATTTTTTAGACAAAACGAGAGTTTCAAAGCAATATTCCCTTTGTTACGTTACAATAAAAAAAAAGATATAGCTTAATTCCAATGTATATTTTTCGGAAATAAAAAAACCAGTGAACCTCCTTTAACTTATGTGACAACGAACATCTAGCTACATGCTAATTGATTAACAAAATCTATCGAGATAGAAAAAGTACAATGCATTCATTAAAAAGCTTTATCTCTGATAGTCCTTTTAGTGGTTTTTAGAATGATTTAAAATATATATATAAGCCTTATACCTTATTTCGCTCAGTAAATTTTTTAACCCCATCTTAACCTAAAAATTGACATTAAAATTGCTAAAGACGATACAGACTTGAACATAGTCAGCTAGAGCGTTAAAAAAAAAGTTTTGCAAACCGATAAAGGTCTCCATTTCAGCAACAGCATTTCTCAGTCCTCGCGAAAAGATCTCCTCTCCATTTTCTCACACCTCTCGCGCCCATATCGTTGCAGTTTATCTTATCGCGCACGTTTCCCTATTAGATTCTTTAGACTCTCTCTCTCTCCTGCTCCATCAAGAGTTGGTTCTCGATCCCCCACTCTACTCGGGTCTCGCACTGCACACGCACACGTGCGCACATCTGTATAATCCTTCACTGCATGCGGCTATTGCGCGCGGAGCCGAACGGTCACTCTCTCTCTCTCTCCCGAGCGTGTGACGAAATTACACGTTATACGCCCTGATCTTCCCCAGGTAATAGCATGTTATTATGTTGAAATTATTACCAGAGTCGCTTCTATTAGCGGCTTAATCTGATGTGCTCAGACGTCCAATGTGTGCGTGTGTGTGTGTGCGCGAGCGCTTGAAATCTGCCGCTGGAGTGCCGCAGCTTTCGGGGTATATATATATGCAGCGCCAGTCCTCCGATGCTTTAACCTCCTACATATGTGTTATATACACGTATATATACGCATACGCGTGCTGTTTGTCGTCCCCTACTGCGAAATTCGATATTGACATTTCGAAACAGGCATTATACACTGCCGCCGTCAGCGATTGCATACCTATACAGGAGGTGTGGCGAGATTCTGCGAGAACTGCCCAGCGCAGGCCGCTCGAGATAAGGATGTATGGCCTAGATCCAATTGATCTGGATCTGGGGAGGCAAACTTGTCGAACGATACTTGATGCGTGTTATAGTGTATAAACAGAGTTTGCATTCCCTATACCTACTCCTCGACCTACTCTCGTAGCTAATTCGTCAAATTATTGCTTATGAGGGAAGATATATAGGGTGGAGAATATATAGTTGCTTAATAATATCACAAATGATAGCCCATTTTGTGTTGGAAAAGTTCACCCTTTGATATCGAAATAAAAGAGAAAAATATAAATATATATATATATAATATTACAATTGCACGCGCTGTAAATATTTTCTTACGAGCAAAATTAATCATTGCCTTTCAATATTTATAGAATCAATTTTAAAATCTGCTTCATATTGAGCTTTCGGATAACTTATACAATAATAAATCTCAAGCAGATTGGTGTTTGAAACTATAATAGCTAAATTATTGCAGGAATTTCATAACAGGCTGGACGGAAATATGAGAAGATCAAACGCTTACTTTTGGGTTCTTCATTACAAAGTATTTCCATTTAGATTGAAGATAAAAAAACGTGTGGTCTATTGTACGTGTCAAAATTTAATCGTGGACATTATTTTTTTTTTAATGTTTTGATCCTCGCTTGCGTGACACACTTTGTTGGCGCTTCCAAAAAAGGCGTCAAAGGTGTTCCACAATGTGAATCATGATTATAATCTGAGATATTTACAAATACGATATAAACATAATTCAATTTAATATTTTTATATTCATTTAACAATTCGTTAATTTATTTACTTATCGTAAAAACAATTTAATTCGTCCAACAGAATAGAGGAAAGTATAATTGTTAATGAATATATTATTCCTTTAATTTTGTTTTCAAGCAGTTTTGATTTATTCCATAAAATGCTTTAAACAATTTCACATACAACAATTTCACTCAACAATTTTTTTAATTTTCTTGCAATTAATGAACCAGAAAAACGTTTTTACCATACTCGATGATGGTTGAAAATTAGTCGTATACGCCAAGATAATGGCACAAAATGGTATACAAGAAGTGCAGGAAAATTTTGTTCACAGGGGATTGCGCGGCGAAATCCTTTGTCAATGACGGAAAGGCCAATAGCCGAGTATAGATCAAGCTAATCGCGGCCGGATTTGGCGTAATTAGTCGGGGGGCTTCTCTTCTTCTGCCTCCGGCACGGTTTTCACGGTTCTTCGTCTCCTTTACACGCCCCATCTTTCTTCTCGAGCCGTCCCAGTCTCACGCAGCTTTTTTTCCCCTCAGCCGTTGCAGCGGCTTGCGTGTGCTCGTGTAATGCTCTTATATACGCGGTCCAGGACAGCTATGAATCAATGGTGAGATGGGAAAAGACGAGCTCGCGGCAATTGTTGGCTATCTTTTTTGCGTCTGTTCTAAGCTCGTCGGAAAATTACTTGAAAGAGTAAATATTACGACTAATTTGTAAAAACGAAACGACAAATACAGAGATTAATTTTTATTTATAAATTTGTTATATATTATTTCTTTTTTCTTTAAATTTCTTGATTTATTAACTGGAGAGAATTGGCTGTACGATTAGCTATATTTATAAGCATCAAACTACAGGATCAGGATCCTTAACTAATTTAAAATAGATTAAAAGCACTCCCCGGAGGCGATACACCGTTTTTCCCTCTCTCTCTCTCTCTCTTTATCGAAATAACTCACTTTTATCACATAAACTGTCCATTCGGAACGACCTTAAATTACAGCGTCTCGTTTGTAGATGCAACGGCACTGCACGCACGAGCTGGCCATCACAAGTGTGCTCACACCGCGGCGGTGGCGACGTCGACGAGGAAGAGAGAATGACGCGCTGCGCTGCTGCTCTGAATTTCTCCGTGTATATGCGGCGCATAGTCGGGTGGCGCGCGTCGGTCCGAAGACCGGGAAAACTCGATGGGTGGGCCAATTTCCCCGGGGATAGGTACGGCTACGCCGCAGGGCACACTGGGCGAATATTGTTCAGCGTCGAGAGAGAGAGAGAGAGAGAAGAGAGAAGAGAGAAGAGAGAAGAGAGAGGGCCTCGCCATTGATTTTTTGAGCTCTCAATCTCGCTTGGCTGTGTGTCTGTGGGTGTGTGGGTGTGTGTGCGTGTATACACGACTCGCAGATGATGCAGGACTGCGAGGCTGCTTGATTGGATTTTAATGGATAGGAGAGAGAGAGAGAAGCGCTTTGTGTTGCTCCGATGCTCTACCGGCTCGCTGTGTGCAACGTGTGTACACAGGAATCGACCTGTGATGGAACCTTTTTGTCTTCTGTCACGGTGATTAGGAATTTACCGAAGTTTGGGTTTACCCATAACAATAATATGCGCCTGAGGTTGCATTTCCTGTTTTCTCGGCGGAGATATTGCGGGTGCAGCTTAAAGGTCTGTGTTAACTTTCGCTATAGCTTGAAATGAAGAAGGAAACGATATTTAGTTTTAGTATGAAATCTATGACAATCCTAATAAGTAGAATTATTGTAATCATTTTTGTTTATTTCTTACGTTGAACAAATCTATATGTGTCTTTTTATACATGACGTATATATGACATAAGCAAAGGTATATAAAAAAAATTTATAGCTAACAAAAGAAATTTATTACTATACTTTCAATCTAGCGTCAATCTATACTAATCATACAACGTCGTCTATAACCTATCATTTATTTTCGTTAAAAGTTTAATACTTATACGAAATAAAATTTAAAACAAAATATATTAAATCTCCCTTATCGTTTTCTCCAAGACAGGATGTGTGAAGTATAAAAGGAGGCTATAAAAAAGAAACACTCCTTTAACGTTTCGGTGGTCAATGGTTATACCCTCATCAGCCCTGAAAATTTATCGGTCGACGACATAAGATCCTAAAGTTCGACTTGAACGTAACACCACCCAGCCCGAATAGATTTATTTAAAACCAAATTTCTTTTAATTTCTCACGTCACTTACGAAAATATATATATTATAATATATATCGTCGTCTTTCCAATGATCATCGTTCGTGGTACGAAGCAATAAATAATTCGTGTCTCTCGAAACTTTCGGCAAGAGAGCATATGCATGAATTTGTAAAAGTGGACAAGTATACTATATAACGAGCAACAGGTAGGTACACATCAAAATCTGATCTCACTTAATGCATATCAGATTCAAGTATGGCGCTGTCGAGCTGCACGAACCTCAGCGCAGACCCGCCGCGTCGCGCGCCCTCCAACAATGAATTTAGCGCTCGCGGGTACACAAACATTTACAAAATATTATAATCGTCGGCCCCCCTCGGAAATTATAGCACTAGAATCATTGAGTGTTGTTCCAGGGTCGAAACTGCAGCGAACAACAGGAAGAAAAAAAAGAGAAAGAGGATGAACGAAGAGTCGTTACATTACACGGAATCCCACTTAATAAATTCTCGGTCAGGGCGTTTGTTTGCACAATAGACCTAATCCCTACGGTTTCCCGCAAAACTCCCCAAAACTCTCTCGGCAGGAGATATATAGTCGCATCAACTTTCGGTACCTGCGCGCCGCGACGACGACGACTATGCAGTCCCTTTCTCCGTCTGCAGTCTTCCCCCCGCAGAGGCGGTTGCGCGCGCGCCTCCTCGCTTTTCCCGCGGACTTCTACTGCACCTTGTACGTATATATATAGGTATACACAACCGAAACAGAGAGAGAGAGAGAGAGAGAGAGGCACATAACAGCCGGCGCATCAGATATACCGAGAGAACGTTTCAACCTTTTCCTCTACTGCCTGGCAGCGACGGTGACAATGCGGGCCCATCAAGGTGGCGGCGGCATCGTTTTTTTCTTCTCTCCCTCCCTCTCTCTCTCTCTCTCTCTCTTCTCATCTCTTGTCTTTGGACCTGGTATGTGTGTGCGCGAGTGCAGAAAAACACCTTTTTTGGAGATAAATTCCGGTCCCCAGACATCTCTGCTCTCTCTGGGGACCGATTGCTTTATAGGTAAAATCCGAGGAGGGTTTGTACACGCGCGTTTTTATCTCTCTCTCTCTCTTGCTCTCTCTTGCTCTCTCTTGTGAAAGCAAATTTAAGATTTCCTTTGTACGATCGATCGTGACTGAATGTGCTGTGTGAG
This sequence comes from Megastigmus dorsalis, assembly GCA_900490025.1. NCBI lineage: Eukaryota > Metazoa > Arthropoda > Insecta > Hymenoptera > Megastigmidae > Megastigmus > Megastigmus dorsalis. The sequence goes on from UELU01141270.1 coordinate 26,970, forward strand.
TGTATAGTCATTTTTAAGTGACTATTCTCGAGTTTGGGGGAAACGGAAAAAAGTATTGAATAGGGTCTTTCTAAGTTACGGTTGATTTTTCCCTTTTGTCGATGTGGAGTGTTTGGTTTAGTGTATGGTGTACGGAAAACTCATTTAAAAATCGTTTTCTCCGGATATGACCTCTTCCTAATATTCATCTTTATATTTTTAAAAGAATCTCTTGAAAATTTTTAAATGTGATTCTATATTTTAAAAACAAATCACATTGTAGAGCTTATTATATAGTTAATCAAAAGAATATAATGTATAACGTAAATGATTAAATTATAACAATTTAAAATATGGAAAATTGGAATTTTAATTATATGTTTGAGTATAATTCAACGTTAAAAGCTACAAAACAAATTTGACTTTCATCGGCCCCGCTTTCCTGTTACTCATTAAACCATCAGTTAATTACCCGACTCAATAAACTAAAATTGAAAATGTCAATAGCAGAGCTGGGCATACAATCCCTTTTTCAAACCTTATACTTTCGCCGCACAGACGATTCACTTATAGTCATTAAAGTATCCCCTTACATTATTCAAGGGAATGCGATGCGCACGCTTGCGAGGAGAGACCCTGCGCCGCGCGCACACCACCACATGAAAATGAGAAGCTCGATCAAGTCGAAAAAAGAAGCTCTCGAATTTTCAGCATGTACGAACACTCCCCGGAGCGCAATAAAAGTCCAAGCCGCTCGAGCCGCTCGATGAATCAGCCTCTGCGGCTCTCGGCGGTAAAGACGAGAGAGCCGCTCTCTCTCTCTCTCTCTCTCTCACTCACTCTCTCACTCACTCTCGCGCCAGCGCAGGACCGATTAATCCTGCAAAAAGTGTCCTCGCCGCGCGTGACACATAAAAGTCCCGTCCGCCTCGGATATATCTATATGTATACCGTAGTCCACTCGAGCTCGTCGCAAAGAGAGAGGGAGAGAGAGAACGAGCGGCTTTTAAACGCCCCAACGGATCGCGTTACCAGCGGATTTCCAAAGTCGCTCGCGTTCCCTCTTTTTCCCCTCGCCTTCGTCGTCCTCGCTCGGCCTCATCGAAGATCCTTCGCCCGCCGCGTGTGACATATCCGATTGCAGACGAGAGCTCCGCAGCATCCGCGAACGCCGGAGCAAGATATAACGAGTTTCTGCACTGCACTGCGCACACCAGAGAGAGAGAAGCAAAACCACGTATATATATATGTATACAAGCGCGAGACGAGAATATTAATGAAGGCCCCCCGGGCTGGCTGGCTGGCGCGCTTTTGCCTCCTCCCTCTCCCGTTCAAAGGACTTTTGCGAGCGAGCGAAAAATCACCGGCCACAGAGTCTGACGCGCGAGCAGCTCTCTCTCTCTCTCTCATCTCTCTCTCTTTGGACGGAAAATTTTCATCGCGCCCGCCTCGTGCAGCTTTTGAGAAGAACGCGGGGAAAAAATGGGGTCGAAAAATACGTGCGCACCGTCGTGCAGGGAATGCCGCTGCACCGGCCACCAAAGCCGCGAACAAAGACCGACCCTCGCTCGCATATTACTATCTGCGTTTTTACACACGCGCGTGCAACCGCGAGATTCCTACGGAATTCCGCTTGTTTCGTCTCTGCGTAAATAAAGCGCTTATATATTTGGACATACGAGTGCGATTCGCTCATTGTGTGTGTATACCGAGTAGAATGGAGTGTTTTTAATTTACTTAAAGGGGTGCAGTAGCGACAAACGTGCTTTTTTTTTCGCTGATATCTTTTTCTATTTACAACGCAAATTAATATTTGGACTTGAGCGGCGTAGTGCTCGAAACAATGAATCGTCCTGTGCTAGCTGAAGTCGATGTGATTAGTGGTTTTTCCTATTAATTGGAACTAGTAAGACGCGTTTACGCATTGACAGCTAACCTCAAAATTACGATTATATCTACATGTGTTTATAACTTTTACTATTTATAATTTTGCTTAATATCTGGACTTGACCGGCGTAGTACTCGTTTATGTGATTTATCGTTTCTTAAATTAACTGGAACATAGAAATAGATCGAACAGCCTAAGGAAGGAGGACGCTACTGCTTCCCCTTAATGGAGAATATTGCTATTAATTCGCGCTATTTGTACACATACAGTGGACATACGCACGTTTATTATACATTTCGACCAACGACACTGCAGCAGCGTCAAGATGTGTATTTAGATTATACATATAATATACGTGAATGTTTGAAGTGGAGCATCAGTCCAAAATGTCTCTAACATATATATATTCACTCGAATGAGCTGACGAGAAAAGTGGTTTTTTCTCTGCGCGCGCGCGCGTCCGGATATGAAGGCAGTTAGCCGAAAAGAGAATTTATTTTGGTCGCGCTCGCGCACGCACTACCCTGTCCAGCTCCAAATTTTAATAAGCAGTAAAATATGAAAAGTTTGCTTTTTGGGGGCTGCTGCCGCCGCGAGTTACTGCAGCGCGACGAAATTATAGTCGGACGTATACAGAGTTTTATTCCCGGCTAATGCGAAGTTCATGCGCTTTTCTTCATGAAAATTAAATTCTGCCAAGCACGGATTTCAAATCCCCCTCGCAGTGATGCACGCGGCAACTGTGATTATCCACCTGCATATATCATTTTGATGCAAATAATTATCTTCATACCGTCTAGTTTCGAAATCAAATTTTTCCATTTTATTCCAATAAAAAAAAAACACAATTTTTGAGTCTCGGTAGAGCATAAAGTTTGTTAGTTCCTATGGACATAGCGAGAGGACTGTTAGTGTATGAAACTCTATAGAGACGATGGTCAAAATAGCGTGGGAAAATACATACAGGGAATGTCAATTTTGGACTCTATCGAGTGACTTCATGCAATACAGTCAATTCGACGACGTTCACATACAATCACCACAGCTTTTAGTATATACAACGGAACCGTTTGAATAACCGCGCTCACAAAATTACAACTCGCTTTCCAAGAATTGTTTACACACAGTCCGCAACGCACACCCGCATCGATTCATTTCCCTCGTAAAACACTAAAGGCTTATACGTTAATAAAAGCAATCCCCCTTTTACTTTACGATAAAAAAAAAAAGAAAAAAATCCCAGCAACAATTTGTCCGTTGATCAAAAAGGAACGAGATACTCGTCAAAATCGGCACTCTGGGGTGCGCCATATGTATATATACAAGTTGGATATGTGTGCGGCGGCGCGCGGAGCGTTTAACGCGCGCGAGACACCAACCAACCGTCCCATTGAAATGTATATATATATATGTATAAAGAGGCTGGCGCGCGCGCGATGCAGAGCCATAGCGATATCGGAGATCGTGATCGATGATATATTCAGCAACAATCTCGGCGGCGCATCAGTGCTGCGCAGAGAAGAGCAGCAGCTGTCGCTTCGCTATACACGCCGATGCAAAAACTTCCGGCCGTATATATGTATAAAGGCATGGTTGGGGTAGCCATCCTTCCCTCATTCTCTTATATGCACATTCTCTCTGTGCTTGGCTTTCTATTTATTCTCACGTTACCGCTGCTGTGATGTACAGTGCGAGCGACGAGCCCAGAGTGTTCCTGTGTATACGTATACGTATACGAGCTGCTCGGGCTATTCTCTTTCGATCCACGTCACTTTCTATCCGTTTTTCGAGAGGCGCATCGCGTGAGAAAGAATAGCCCGAGACAAGGAGAGGGAGAGCTGATGAATTTTATAAAATATTCGATCGCCTTGCGTATACGTATATCGAATGCTGTACACAAGCTGTGGGAGCAGGCCACGTGTAGGATGGCTTTCCGCGGCTGTTTTGAAATCATTGAAATTGATGTTGTAAAGCTTCTTTCATTTTTCCCTTTTTTTCAATTTATACGGAACCATACATATACGGTACCGCGTCCAGCACGATTAATTATTTCTTGAATTTCATTACGCGATGGATGGAATTGGTATACATTTGTAGGGTTGGAAATGTGAAGCTTCGATATATTGATTAAAATCGCTTACAATTAGTTGACGAAAAGAATGGAAGTGGGTCAAGCTACAGCGGGCTTCGAAATAAAAAAAAATTAAATTAATTAAAGAACTCGTGGAAATGTTGGAGTTCGTAAATTTAATGAATGCGGCGGGCGATACATTTCGCGTCGAACTTTTCGATTCCTCAATTACACAGTATTATATACACGGATATAAATCATAAATCTCTGACGTCAATATAAAAGGGAATCGGAATTCACTTCGCAGCGCGCACACAAACAGCGCTGCACCAAATTGAAATGATCTCATCGGTATATATATAATAAAAAGAAATGCTTTATAACATAAGTAATTTCCTCACAAACGGCATTTCAATTTTCCACTCGACTTGAACCTCAATAAAACATAATGAACTCCAATTACGACTGTTACTACAACGCCGATCAACGGATGTACCCAGAGACAAAGAGGAAGACAGAGAGACAGAGAGAGAGAGAGAAGGCATTATTAGATCCTTAGTCTGGGGGGTTCACCTTTGTAAAAGCCCGGGCGAAAGTCGTCGCCTTGTTCGCGCAAACGCAGACAATGCCATCACTTGTCCTCCCCGAACTCTCTCGTGCATATATACAATCGTTCGGCGCTCTTTCTCCGCGTTCGCGTTAATTTCTCGCTTGAATTCCAACGCACATATATATACAACGTTCCCCCGCCTCCGTCGCGACGAAGCGATTCTACACAAGACTTTGGCCTCTCTCTCGACGAGTTTGTTTGCGCAAACAAGAATAGTCGCGCGAGAGAACGAGAGACGATGGGCGTGTAATCGCGGGGGACCAGAAAGGACAGCGCACAAACAGGTAGAGCGAATGATATAGCGCGAGGTTATAAGAGCGAGAAGAAGAACGATAAAAATGCACTGTATAGGAGAGAGAGAAAGAGAGAGCGAAAGGAAGGCTCGAGAGAAAGATAAGGGAAGAGGCAAGGCAAGGACTGTGCAGCGCCGGAGTTTGCAGCTGAGAGGAAAGGGATGGGAAGAAAGTTCCCGCGAGCGCCTTCGGGGTCTGCACCATGACGCGCGAGTATTGTTGTCCTTTAGCTGTAAGGAAGAAGGAGAAGATGAAGAAGAAGATGAGAGTCGCAGGTAGATGAGGACCGCTGCTGTTGCTGCTGCTGCTGCTGCTGCTTGTTGTTTGCGGTAATAAAGGTTGGGTGTCTCTCTAGGGGAGATGAAGATAATGAATAATGAGATAAGTAGACGATGCGCGCTTGTCACGATAATGTACAACGAAAATTCTTTCTTCTTCCTACCCCCACCCCCCCAAAGACCCGAGGATTTATTGCGACGTGATTTATAATGCGATTTTCCGACGAGAGAGAAAGAGAGAGAGAGAGAGGAAATGCTCCACTACTCCTCCTTGCGAATACTATACTAATGAATTTCATTATTAATTAAGTCGTTCGCTCTTTTGCCGTTCGGCCAAGTAATATCAACAGGTTGAGAATAAAGCTCTCTCTCTCTCTCTCTCTCGCATTGTTCCCCAGATTATATATATGCCCATGATCGCCGTTATAACTTTTCCGGTATATCGGCTTATACACGACTTACATTTCTATCCTATTACAAATAATTAAAATCTAATCTATCCTTGTTTCGAAGCTATTAACAAACGTTATAAGCCACTCCGTATATTAACCTAAATTCGTCTTGTGCGCGTATCAGCGCTGTATATAGTTGTAATTGCTACAATAGGACAAAATTATGCGGCCCAGGATGTAAATATGTATTTAGCCGTATAACAGGCCGGACAAAATGTGTGTGAAGAGTAATATTAATCACCTTCAATTACCAGTACAAGCCGAGTAGTACACCATAGCGAGCGTCTATATATACGGCCACTTTCTTCTCATGACCTTTGAGTAATATTGCTACGGTGAGCGTATAATACTAGCGACAGCTAGGCCCGTTTGATTCACCGACGCGGCGATACTCCCGCGGCAGCTCTCATCCGTCTCTTCGTCATGTGTAATCCGATTCAATATATATTCGGCTTCGGGCACCGATGACGGGTAATTAAACGTTTATTGCGTCGGCGTCTGTCTATCAAATTACAATATCAGCCGCAAGTTGGCGCCGCGGTGACTTTGACATTTTGAAAAGTGCGCACACGAATTGAATTTCTCATTGAGTAACGCGTACGTACAACGAGATTTTTACTCAACGCTCACTGATGGACATATAGAAATTGTACGAAGAAGCGAGTTGAAATGGTCCAGCGGTATAATTATTTCTATATCTGGAAAGTTAAAAAAATAACTTCAGAGTTTGTGCGACGGAGGAAATATTCTCGAATATACAAGATAGCTCGCGTTCGCCGCGGCGCGTATAAATTACAATGAATTAAGGTATATTACAATGAACAAGGTAAGACATTGTGGGCGATCGCTAGGCAAGAACATTATTAGTAACATCGACATTTATTAAATACTGTAGAAACGCTACTAAACTACCTGTTATCTTAAGATCCGCAGGCTCTGTATAACATCGTATACCTCTGCTATTATATTGGGCGCAACGGAAAACAGCTACCCGAGCCTCATTAAAATTCGTGCCCGGCAGGGTTTGCGCGGCGGGTCCCTTCTTGTTAGCTAAATTGTTCCCTACGCAGTTAAAATTCATTTTTGTTATTATACAATATTATACCTATATTATGCCTGTGTGTATACCCTGCGCGCAATCAACGCAAGACGCCCCGTTTTTCGAAGGTTATTTATACGCCCGTAGCAATTCTACAGTCGTATAGGTACAAGCTTAAATTAAATAAACGGCTGGCAAATTACAAGTCACAGATTCAACAAAATTATATATAGCTTATAAAGTGCCAACTTCCAGAGATTCGAATACATATCGGGCAATCGAAAAAGGTGCGTAAAATCATATGAATATGGACCGTCGATATATTTCACGATCAACGCAAAGTTAATCAGAAACAATTAATCCTCGGAAGTTTGAGAACTATACATATATAGATCCGTGCGCGCGCGCGAAAGCTTCAGCGAAAGCTCGGGGAACAAGATTAGCAGTCAACTAAATCACGTCGAAACAATCGATTTTCCATTAAACGACAGGCGAGGCGGCTGCAGGATTTTCCCGAAAGCCCTACGGTACAGCGTTGCAGGCTGCAGTAGTGTGTCGTATACGTCTTTCAGCTCATCGACTCGCGATAAGCCGCGTATATTCGACGATCTTTTTTTTTTTCCACCCATTCGCCGCGGTCGCGCGCTCGCCAAGTGCCGCGTAGGCTCAACAGCTCCAGTCCGGCATATTTTATACCCGTCCCCCTTCGCGACGGACTCGGCTTATTTCCGGCCAACTCCCTGTTGTGTCAAGCACGCACACGTGCGGTGTACACGCACATATACTCGACGGAGCGCGCAGCGACACTCGATGCAGAGTAATTGCGTTTCGGCGCAATATATATGCAACGGTATACATATATAGGCATCTATCGCGAGGCGTCTACTTTTGGCCGATTCGATCGCGGGGCCGTCAGCTCTTACTCCGTCGCGCTCTTCTCTCTTCGATCTCGCAAACAGGCAACGAGAGCGGCAGAGAGAGAGAGAGAGAGAGAGAGAGAGAGAGGTTGGACGAGGGCGCACGTCGCAATTAAGTGTTTAACTTGTCTCGGCACTAGCTGCTGTTGGCTTATTTATCGTCGCTCCCAGGCCTCTTAATGAAAAACGCTCCGTGCGCTCGTGTGTGCCTGCGTTGTTTGTGCGCGCGTGCACGCGCC
>UELU01141270.1:34755-83440 GCA_900490025.1 Megastigmus dorsalis
ATACGACCGTGTCATTTAACACATTCCTTGTCATTCATCATAAATGGAAACTTAACATCCTCCAGCTGCGAAATCTGTACAAAGCCGGTACATAGTGCAAGTGTATAGGAGCGCAGCAAAAGGTAATACCGCGCTCGCATTTGTATGCTCGCGTTAGTTTCCCTTCGCGAAATGAACTCGGAGCGGCAGAGAGAGAGAGAGAGAGAGAGGTTGGACGAGGGCGCACGTCGCAATTAAGTGTTTAACTTGTCTCGGCACTAGCTGCTGTTGGCTTATTTATCGTCGCTCCCAGGCCTCTTAATGAAAAACGCTCCGTGCGCTCGTGTGTGCCTGCGTTGTTTGTGCGCGCGTGCACGCGCCTCGAGTACTCGTGCGCGCGCGCGCTGCCGCCGAATATCGATGGGCGATTTCTGCAAAACTATAGCGCTTTGGGGCTGATGCCATAGGTTGAGCGAAGCAAACGAGGTTCGCGCGCGGATATTTATGGACTGAGAGGTTTTGTCGGGGGTGATGAATGGCCGGGGACCCTTTGACGCTATGGATTTCCTTCTCGTGCGACGCGCCGAGGCGGATTTTATACGATTTTTGCCTATACTGGCGTAATTTCGATACGCTCCAGTCGGATTTTAGGTATAATAATGATCCGAATCAATGATGCTTTTTAGAAACTATTCGTTTACCGCGATAAGTATGACCCCCTAAACATACCTTTTATGATAGGTCTTAAGCCTGTATCGATCAAATGTATTCGTTTGAAACTAATTTTAACAATTAAATATATCAAATGTTCGATTGTAAGAATAATTTTATTTAGATTCATTTTACTTTATAGCGAGTTACATAATGAAGTTAATAGAATTAACATAAATGTTTAGCTCATTATTGCGATTGCCATAATATTATGAACAATAACAGATATAATAGGTGTGTACAGTGCTAATCAAAAACAGCAATTCGTAGCAGGTACAAAATTAGCTGAATTCACTGATCCATAAGTAAGTACCATTCGGGAGAATGAAACGCGCACTGACCTAGAAATAGACGTCATCTGCGCCTATACGTGTCCAACAATGCTGAAAACGACAAACGTATGATTGGCACTAGTATGAAAAAAAAAAAAAAAAAAAAAAAACGGACGAATGACATCCAAACACGTCTGAAATGGATGCGCCTCGGCTTGTATGCCTTGCAGTTGGACATAGATAAACTCAATTTTTTTTTCCCATTGTTATTTTTCGCCCCAATTTCAGCTGAACGGCTGTCTTCCTACATTTATTATATAAGTTTGCTATATCGTAACTGCACACTTTATTAATTTTTGATTTCACTTTTGCAATATCTATACATTTCGATTCTATCTTAGGTCTATTTCTGGAAGCAAAAGAATCGATCATAACGTAGAACATCTAAAAAATGAACGATTGTTATCTATTCCTAGTATTTTATATAATGCATATTCTATTGTATTAGAACTAATTCCGTTAGTTAATATATCATAAAAAATGACAGTGTAATGTATAAATATAAATATTAAAAAAAAATATATTGGAAAGCTAATTATGAACTTACAATAATGTAGTTAGGTATAGTATCGCGCTTTTTACTACATTGTAATATTAAATTATATGCTTTTAGTTTACTGTTATAATTTACATTAATTTGTAAATTTATTTTTCAGGTATGTTAAAATTCCGTGCTTTATGCTGCTTTTATGGGTGAGTGATATATATCCGTAACACATATAAATACATTACGGGCTTATTATCGTAAATATAAATGTTGTTACTCACCGCAAATCGGAATGATTCGAATTTACGTATTTCTTTGTCGTTAAATCACTCAAAACGAAATATACCTGCGCATGTATTAACGCAATATTGATGAATCGAAAGAGTAAATATACTTTCATAATCATAAAACAAGCGTATATATAAAAATCAATATGGAATCGGAAGAAGTCAATGAATATTACCGATTGATTTCGCGATATCGACGCGCGCATTCGCCGAAAGTTACACTTTTCCCTAGTTCTAGCGTAAACAATGGTAAATCGAGCGCCGCGAGTCGAGAGGTGCACAATCGGTCGCCCTGCACGAAGTGGATATAGACGCGCATATTTCAGTGCCGCGCTCCAATAATGTCCCCATGTGCCGGCAGCAGTCGGTCGCGCGAGCGCGTGGTTATGTGCACACTCTCCGGGCCCGGGCGTGATTCCGCGAACAAGGGACAAACACACACACACATACATACACATAGTGACTCTGCTCGAAAAGTTCAACAATGACGATATTTTATCCTTCCACCGGGGGAGCGGCACGCGCGCGCGAACGCTTTACTTTTTCTTCTCGCTCCCGTCTTCTTTCCCCCTCTCTCTCTCTTTTCTTCGGCACAAGTGTGAAATGCGCCAACGAGCGCGCGAAGTTCGCTGGTAAGTAAACAGCGGCATGCTATAGTCTCTCTCTCTCTTCGCCTTCCGACAACGGAAGTTGGCCGAGGCAATTTGGAGAGCGGTACCCGCACACCCGGTCGAAAAAGTAATTTTCCCACATCCCCCCTGTATATATGAGACAGGGGCGGAACAAAGAGAGATGACGATACGCTCTACGATGCTATATCGTTTTAGAGTGGATTTTCATTTTTTTTTTAATAAAATTATACTTAAAAAAGAAAAAAAATAGTATACCAAAGTACTGCAAACCGTTAAAATTCCGATGTGGCATTTTAATCAACTGCTTTTTCATAATAATAGTATTCATGTTTTTGTTATACACCATCCTCGACACCATCTACATACACTAATCCGCACAATAATTAATTTCATTTACAACTCTAATTTAGATTTAAATAAAATAATAATTTCTAGAGCAATAATAATTCAACGTGCAAAAAGTAAACGTATACACAGAGGCTTAAGTATCATACATGTATATTCCTAAGCTCAGCGTAACTCTATACGGAAGATACACTTCTCAAATTTCGCCCTGAAAAGATCTGCAGCCGCAAAAGACAATGTTTCACGTACTTATATCACAAGCGAGCCACAGAACAGAGTCGAATCAAATGAAGCCGGTGCAGCCGCAACTACACGACTCTCGGCTCCTCGCTTAAAGAATCTAATACACCGCGAGAAACTGAGGCGCGCGCTGCACGTGTCGCAGCTGCTGCATTTTTCACGATCCCCGCAGCCCGACAAATGCGGAGTGGCGCCCAAGCGCGCGCGTATGTGTACACTGCACTTACGCGATAAATTTAGCGAGCGTCGAACGACGGCCCATACGCTCGCGCGCGTTTATTTGTGTAATTAAAGGAGCTGCTGCCCCTCGTATGTATTACACGATCGATTTGATTTAAGCGCTCTTTTTTTTCACTCCCTCTCCCTGCTGTCTCCCTTCTAACGGACGCGATGCGCGAAGCACATGGTGTTAAGTTTATTTTTTCGATAATTTACTGGCTCTCTCTCTCTCTCTCTCTCTCTCTCTCTCTCTCGGTCGATGGCGCGCAGTTAATTGCGAGGCGCGAAAATTTATGAGTATATCGCTAGCGATTTCGCTCGCTCTCCGCACGCACCGGCCTGTCCGAATGCGCAATTTTTTGCTCCATATATGTGCGTGTATAAAAGAGATGATTTAATCGAATGGATATATACGCGATATACGCGCGTATATGCGTGTACGAGTGTAAGTGTTTAATGTGCGGTTGGCTGGCGAATTGTGTAAGCACACGCCGTGGTAATTGCTTTTATAAATTCTGTCGGCGGGGAGGGGGAGCTTATCTCTGGATGAGAGCTGCCTGTGTTTCGACACGATTACTAAATTAAAAACTTCTTCGGGCCATTTGCGAGTAATTAACGCCGATTTAAAAGTATTTTATAATTTATAAACTGCACCGGAATATTGTAAACACTCGTGTACATGCTGATCAGTGACATATCTGAGGAAAATATTCATTTGAACGATCAAATCATGCGTGCTTTATTTTCAATTTTCAATTAAGAGCTTTTCTTAAAAACAGGCTCTGCAAGTTTTTAGGTGCTTAAAAAATATATTGACAGTATCGATAACTTCTTAATTTATATAAAGATGCTATCAGAAATTTAAATCAATATAAGAAAATATATATAATAGCTCGCAGAAAACAGCAGGTGGGCATTAGATTGCGATAAGCATCAATAAAAGATCTACTCGCGAGATATAAAGGTGCAGCAGAATATATATTAAAGCTACTCGGAAAACAAAATTACTTTTCTGAAATAACTACGTAGAGCTATAATCATCATTTTTCTTATCAACATTGACATGTGCAAGTTTATAATCTCGAAAATATTGAATTTCATGTAACATTTTATACAGTATCAATTAGTTTCTGCTTCCTAGCAATAAACGTCATGAATATTATTAAAAAAAAAATAATTCGCATTCGATTAATATAAGAATGGAATGAAACAATGGAAGATCCGCGGTTTCCATCGTGACTCGCGTGGGTTCATGGTCGAAAAGTTGAAAAATTTCCGAGTCCAGCCGCGCAGCAGCAGCCGCACACAGAGCTCAGGAGCAGCTATATCCGCATCCAGCCGTAAAAGTGATCGCTCCTTGAAAATTCGATGATCCCTCCGACGAGAGAGAAAAGAAGTAGCGAGAGTCGCCCGCACAATGAAATCACAAACACACTCGAGGGTACACTTTTGGCCTCTCCCTCTCTCTCTCTCTCTCTCCCTTTCGCTCGAGTAAAAAGTTCAGCCGCGGAGAAGATTCGAAGATGGTATCTTCGCGGCGGCGGCGGCGGCGGCGGCGGCGTTCCAACCCCACGCCACTCGAAAATGTTCCGCACGGCTTACGCCGGCCGCTCGCTGCTTTATCCCCCTCGGCCAATTTCAATATATCGCTCGCTCGGACTCTTGGATTTCGTGGAACTACGGCTCAACCCCTCCTCTACCTCTCTCTCCCTCTCTCTCTCTCTCTCTCTCTCTCTCTCTCTACCAAGCGCTTATCCAAGCTTCGCTACTGCTGCTGCTACTCCGATAATACCGAAATCCTATCGGCCCGCGTTCTCTCCAAGGATTCAGCTCGAGAGAGCCCGGCTCTCGAGCGCGCACGTCTCGTCTCTCTGAGATTTAGTCGTGAAAGGGTATTGTCGAATTTTCCGACTCTCTCTCACTCTCTATGTCGATTCCCTTTTTTCCTCTCCGATGTAATTATGTTAAACTCGATGGCGAAAATGACCCAAGCGCGAAGGGTTTAAATTGCGTGCGAAATTTTGCCGACAATAGCTATCGATCTGAACAGGGGCTGAGAAGTTCTGTTTATTGCTAAAGTTTTATATATACTTGCAGAAACTTTGAAAAATAAATATTAACTTACTATCATAACGTATAGGTTGTTGCTCTCTTTTCACGAAGAATTTTGTTTTGAGCTACACAAAATTATGTCACTCGTTATATTCAACTACGTCTGATTACTGATGACGAAGCATGTACTTGCGGGTATGCGCTTGTAGTTGTTACCGAGTAAGTTTGAGATAACGTTGTGCATAATATAGAAGTACACAGCAAGTAGGTTATGAGCAGCGTGTAGTTTGGGTAAATTTTACGTCGCGTCACGGACGAGACAGCAAAAATCATAATACCTATCATAGTCGTGTCAAATGACTGAATGGAATAAGCAGGAAAAAAATATATATTCTCCCAAAGAATTTATAGTTTATTTGAAAAAGTCTCTTTAAAATAAATTCAAAAATTAATTCCATCGATACAGTACATTTAACAATTTAGATATAGATGAGATATTCACAGATTATACAGTCCACTCTGTTTCACCGATCGGAAGTAAGTAATACCTCTTTGGATCTAAAAATTATCTTCATCTATTTTAATCTTGAAAAGAAGTTTAGCCGATTAAACTGATGATTAAACGCAAAGGTAGAGAGAGAGAGATAAAGAGACTTAAAGAGGAAGAGTAACGGAGGGCAGAGTGCATAAACTCTTTTATAAGCTATTTTATTGAAGATGTTTCTTGCTGAAACTAAATTAAAATAGTTACATGTACTTGGGTGTATGTAGTACAGAAAAAGTAATTTAATTTATGTTTTATAGTACCAGCATGGAAGCATACTGCATTGAAAAACATTCATTGATCTGACTAATGAGCTAAGGAATAACGGTTATTTGAAATAATTAAATACATTTTCCGATAATAATATAATTATGCGTAATTATGTAATATTTTCATATGTGTATTACTTATAATTATTACAGAATACTGTGCCTTTATAAAAAACACTATATGAATAATTCCGATTAAAACTTATTCATTTTTAACACCCAGAATGAGCAAATTAAAAATGAAATTTGACATAATATGTTGTCAGAATGGGTGTAATTATATAATATATAAAAACAAAGATGATAAATAAAATTTACTGGCAAGTGCCAATAGAATTAGTTTTTCTTGCAATGAATATTTGATACATTTAATAAAAATCGTTTACAGCAAATAAAAAAAAAAACAGTTTAGAAAACAAGTCAAAATACCTCCGTTTTATACCTCCGTTATAAAAAATCGAGAAAACCTCGCTGCGACTAAAAGTTTCAACTCGAATTTCTCGCAACTCCCCCCGCAGTTTCATTAGAATTGTTTCACATCCATATACATACAGCGAACCTCTCATCAGGTATTCATGCTATCGAAAATTGAAAATCGCTTCTGAATAAATCATCGCGCGGCATCGCGTGCGGTATATACACACGGCATTCCTATATGTACATATATTCCGCACTGCGCGGCAACTCTCGGTGTGTGCAGATAGAACGAAATCTCGTTTTGATTTCCACACTCGTCGCAAATCTAAGCCCCTGCGCGCTACGGACGAAAATCCCGCAGCAGCAGCACCAGCAGCGCGCAAGGAACAACGAAAGCATCAAACTATTAAAAGTGCCGATATGTGTGTGGCCGGATAACCCAGTTCTGCGTGCGTTCTCTCCCTCGTGACGCGCGCCTCTCTCTGTGTTCGCAGCTTCTCTCTCTCGTCCTATCCACAGAAAAACCATTGTTTTATACTCGTACGTTATTTCGCGCGGCTCCAAAGCAAACCTAATTTCTCCACGCTCGCTTCTCTCTGTACTATCTCTCTCTCTCTCTCTCTCTTTCTCTCTGTGTACACGCGGAGCGCGGAGCAATCTCCACTAATGCATTTAAAAAAAGAAAAAAAACGCAGCCCCGATTTCGGCAAGTGACCAGCGCAGAGTCCATCGACGTGTACGTAGCAGCTCTGGTGAAAGCTCGGCCCTGTACATATATGCACGCGAATCGAGTGGCAATCTCGCAGTTTGGCGACGCTCTGCCTGCGCGCGCGATACACGGGCCGTATGGTATACTGCACGTCGCTCTCTTTCTCTCTATTCCCTCTTCTCTCTATTTATGTATCACAGAGAGAAAGGCAGAGAGAGAGAGAAAGAGAGAGAGAGCGAGAGATAGGGAACGAATCGCGCGTCGGTCGATATATCGATTCACCTCGTGGACGCATCTCTCGGCCGAGTTGTACCGGCCACGTCGCGAATAGTCCCTCGCATGTCGCCCCTTTTTCCAGCGTCGCGTACAAACGCTATATAGATATCGCACAAAGCGTGTCTACGTAGAGATTGGGCGGCATCGCTAGCGCTCGGCGTCGAAAGTTTATAGACCTCTGACCCACAGCCGCGGCGGCGGCCACTTCTCTGATGTATATACGGCGCTCTGTCTCCTCGACTTTGTCGTGTGTTCGCGACGGTGTATACTTCCGGTGCCACCGTGCACTTCTTCCAATCGAGCTTAAATTGACAACACCTTTGATACACGTTGACCTCGTGCACGACGTCGTTCGTTATACGGGTGTGAGCCATCCAGACGGGGGTGGAGGAGCCGAGGCGAGCCGAGGCCAAGATGTGTATAGGATGCTCCGGATCGAGCATCGCTTGTATACCTTTCCTTTATCGCTTCGTGCGCAGCTCTTTCTGCTATATATATATATATATATGTATATATATGGCATTCTTTATCGACTCCTCGCTACTTGTCTTTATCACGGCTATTCTTCCGTTTCTCCGAATTTTTTATTATCGATAGATATAAAAGATACAAGCAAAGGTAAGGGTAATTAATTCTAGAAACGGAAAAATTTACTACTATACAATAATACTTTAATATATACAATAGAAAAGGAATTGCTACTCTTAATATATCAAACACATCGTCATATTAACAAATATAAATTTCTATATATACACAAGATAGCTTATAGTAGGGACATAAGATAATTTAAATGCGTTCATTCTCTTTGCAATGAACTATTATTGTACCGATCTGCCACTTGTCTTGTGACCTTTAAATTGATAAATTTCAAGCTAACAATCGCTATTTACTCTTAAATACTATTTTTTATTAAAAAAAAAAATGATAAGCCGATACATTAAAAATATATAATAAGATAAATTCTGTTCACCCATGAATATTCACTTATTCAACGAGGAGAAAATAAAGTGCATATACGATCGTTAAAAATCTCGCTCCGACCAAACTCCATAAAATCAAGCGTCTAAGACGGGAATGAATATAAATCTAATATCAATTTCGTCTCGTTACAGCCGTGTAATACGTGTGCTAGAGCGAGAAAGAGATAGAGGCATGCAGGCAGGCAAGAGCAGCCAGTCTAGAATGGAGAGGAGAGAGAAGAAGGAAAAAAAAAGAAGAGAAGCACGTATCCAATAAACGCTTACTCAGACGCGCACAAGAGCCAATCGTTCGCCGCGATCTTATGAGCGCTGCACAAGCGAGCGAGAAAAGCAGCTCCTTTACGACGACGCGCACAGCAAGCTTTACCTCCTCTCCTAGTCCGAATGATACGATTTCTCTCAAGTCCCCCATCTGCACGCGCCAACTTGTCTCTGCTTCCTTTAAAAAACAACCTATACGTGTATCTCTCAACTATCGAAAACGGCTAGCGGAATAAATTTCAAGCTTTTTATAAAGTACCTGTGCAAAAATGTACTTTAAAATATAATGCCATCAAACACACACGTCACTTGTATACTGTATAAGTAATTGATCGGTCGAGTTGTTAAAAATAATTAAATATACAGCGATAATTATACCGCTGATTTCGAGCAATTGATTCGAACGACGTGTCTTTTATACATGTGGGTCAGACGTGTCATTAACTCTCCGCTTTCAAACCCGACATATAAATGTAAATATAAGTTATCGAGAATAGTAGCGAGGGAATATATATATATATGTATATAGGAAAAAGGACGCGTGTATATATGTATCGAATGAGCAGGAAGAGAAGTCAGTATATAACCGAGCTTCGTATAGGTTGAGTAAAGGACAGATCAGTCGCTCTTTACGGAAGTGTCAGTGTTCTGCCAGTATATGTGTAGCGCGGCGAGTAAAGAGCTTGAAAAGGAGTTTTCCCGCGGAGCGCTCACTACTGCTCAGGGTCGCCCGTCGATCGCCTATAACATACAATTCCAACAACTATATATATACCGACAAGTGCGCCTGTGTGTATATGTGTGCGTGTGTGTGTGTGTGTGTGTTCTATATAAAGAAGTGAAAAAAGCCCTGAGCTAGGCGAACGTGAAACTTTTCCTCTTTATTTTTATTCCCGCTCGCACAATGGTAGCTATCCGACCTGCCTTATTCTCGCTCTCTTACTCTCACTCTCTCTCTCGCTCTCTCTCTCGTCGTTCTCGACTAAACGAAGTTTGCCGAAGTCATTGAGATTACGGCTGAGATATTGGTACGTCATTCGAGTGCGCGACTATCCTTTTTTTTTGGGAAATGACACGTGGAATGGAAGCGAAAAGAAGTGTGGACGCGTGTATTTGAAATTTGTGTAAATATATATTTGAGAGAGAGAGCGAGTATTGGATAAGTGTAATATAAACTGTGTGGAAAGTGACTTTTTCCATTTAGCTTATTCTTGTTTATCGTGATAAAAGCGTTTATTTATGCTGATGAAACGTGTACAATGAATTTTTTCCTATAAGAAAGTACACGGTTAAATAGAAATTTTAAAAGTTCATTCGGAATATTTTCCGGGTCCCTCTCTCAAATAGTCCTCCGTAATTCTTTCTCGCTGCTTTTACTTTGTTCCTATTCGCAGTCTCGGCTCGGTTCCTTTGTTTTTGAACGTGTCGACCCGTTAATCTTACAATGCACAGGCGCCAGGTGAAAGTAATTCCATTGTTTCCAATTGAATCTCAAATCGAGCATGTACATCATCCCCTGCTAAGAAGGGAAGTATATCGTCAAAATTATATTGAAAGAAAATTCATTTTTTTTTCCTTTAAATTATTCAATATCGCTTCCAAGTCCGACTCTTGCATTAGTTCAAATTTCATTAATGCGCACCGGCTGCACAGTAGAGAATCGCTCCTTATACAGGATTGAATTAATTCGCACGAGACTCTGTTTCACATCCCACCTGCGCAGCGACTACACAGCGAGTGTAAGTGTACGTCACACTCGTACAGCAGTCTTATCTCGTTCTCGATCCAACTTTATCAACTTTTCTCACTCTCTCGGCCATCTTCCCATTTCCTCCCATTTTCTAATTTCCTTTTTTCCCCATCTGCAGCGCCCCTGTCAGAGTTCGCCTCCGCGATCGTCGTCACTTCTTAAGAGCACGTGGAACCAAAAGAAAGAGCGCCCACGAGAGACAGAGATAGAGGTAAGGGATAGAGAGAGAGAGAGTCGAAAATACCGGTGCAGAGAAGGAATAAGCGACCGATAGAGAATTGGATTCATTTGAGAAATTCCTCGGAAGAGAGGAGCAGAGAAGAACGTTAGGAATTCGCTCTTCCCGATCGTGAGCTCTCCTCTTGCGCGCACAGCACTAAGACACACGTATACCGCGCCCGGAAAGCTTTACGGCGAAATGCTCGCGAATACCAGTATTCTGCCACTGCCGCCGCTACCGTCGTCGTCGCAGCGGAATTAAACCTTAAATATATATAAACCTGCGCGTTGCGCCAGTGGTGGTGTTGTACCAGGAGAGAGAGAGAGAGAGAGAGAGAGAGAGAGGAATAGAGCAAGACAACCGAACGGAGATTCCAGGAATGCAGGGCTGCCGGCGTAGTGCGTTTTCTTACCCCGTAAGCTCGAGTCGAACGAAAATTTGAATTAATTGAGGAAAGAGGCTGCTGCTGCTGCTGCTGCTGCTGCATTACAGATACTAGCTCTCATCGCGTTCTCTTTCTCTGTGCTTAGCCCGTTTTCCTCGAATTAATTTCGATCGATATACGCTATAATCTCGTTAATTAAACATTCTTCCCCCACTCATCGATTTCAGGAATTTCGTTATAGGTATTGTTTGCGCATGAGACGGGAAGTGCGCGGAGTCAAAGGCTTTACACTCAGCGACGAGAGCAATTGATTCGTTTGGTTTTAAGAGCGCTGCGCTACTTCTCGACGCCTGCGCGCGGCTTATATATCCCACACACTTAAACCCCCGCAGCTGAATAGCCGCGTGAAAGATCAATTTCGGAAAATTAGTATTAATATAACCGTGAGTCTTATATATGAATCGATATGGACTGATTGCGACCGAGTCGTAAGCGCCTCGCCGCGAAATTTTATGTCGCGCGTGTGAAACTTTCCCATCGGAAAGATGAAACTTTTTTACACATTGTCGTAAAATTTCGGATCGTCGCGGTACTATAAAACTGCGCGGGAGCCCCAATTCGCCTGGAGTAATGAAATATTGAAAATCATTCCTCGGCCACATAAATAAAACGCTGTCGAAATTTTTATCTTTACCGTAAATATACGAAGGACATGTAGTCTTTGGAGAATTCGACTTTCGAATTGCAAACACCTGTGTACCGTAAATTGGTTTGTAGGTGTGTGTATGTGTGTGTTAATCGTCGTTAACTGTACAATATGTTGGCGCTGAAATTCTTTGAGCGACGGTAAATTTAACGAGCATATCTCACGAAATGATTGAAATTTTTGCGCGAGAGAGTCCGCAAATTATGCCGAGTGTATTCCTCTCAAATTGCGAGAAATGTGTGTAGACACACTTTCCCATTCAAATTGTTTAATATACGTGCGGTTTCATATTTAACGAAACCAGATATATTTTAATAATCATTTAAATAATCATTTAACGTTCACTTAAGTACATTGTGTTATTTTGATTTATGCGTTCTGTTGTTGGGAACAAACTAGGAATACGATCAATTATCGGTTTACTCGAACGGCTTAGCAAGATAATTTGTAGTTTCAGAACGTGAGTTTGAACATCTGTCGTACCAAACTATACACGAATCAACAACTTTTAGTCGATCTATTTTCCTTACCTTCACTCAAACCTCTCCGCAGAAAGCACTTGCGAACAGTGCAATCATGTATATTTTCTATACAAAACACGAATACTCAAAAATCTATTTCCCTTTAATTCTGAAAAAAAGTATGCCCACTGCTTAAGAAGAAAACTCAATTATATAGATACTCTCAAAAAGTAAACCTTTATTTCTAATAGATTCAATGTTAACTAACGAAAAGATAACTTTTGCGCTCTTTACCAGTGTCATAGCGATTCTCACCTCTTCACTATAGGTATACAAAAAGTACAGGTAATCACCGTTGTACACGCTTTTTCCTTTGTTCATCACTCGCATTTTCATCTTGGCTAGAGACTACTACACGTGTACAGGCGACAAAGAGGACCGGGGCATGTACAAGCCGGTGAATAATGCAGAGAGCCGCGATAATGACGGAGTCACGAGCCGTACGTATACACAAGGATCGACGCGCGGGCCCGAAACAGCAATATCGAAGTATCATAGCGGCGGCAGCAGCAGTTGTCGCGCGAGCTATAGCTCCGTGGCCAACTGCCAAGATCCGGCTGCACCCGCGGGCACTGCTCTGCGTATCTATATAGCGAGGTCGAGAGAGAGAGAGAGAGAGGGAGAAGAAGGGGATCCCGAGGAAGTGGCTGCTGCTGCTGCTGCTGCTGCTGGCCCTGGTATTACGCGCGCCTTCTCTAATTGCCGGTGTGCCTCGCAATTAATTGAAGCCCCCCGTCACCGTCGCTGCATCCATGCACCACTCGGCTCTCCTTCATTCCGTCCGGGAACCTGCTGCCGCCGCCACCGCCGACGGAGAATTATTCGGGCCGCTGTGCAGCCGCGCTAATATTGCGGGGACCGACGCGAGACGAAACGCGCGAAGTATACCGATTCTGGGAATGACTTTTTGTGTACGGCGCGAAAGCTGGATTCGCTCGTTCTCAATCGCTATACATATTTATAGCAGCTTTTCAAAAATAGTCGACTATGTACGTTATATCCTTCTTACACTTGCTCGCGGCTATTACTCCGATATCCGAAAAGCGGAGTATTTATATATATATATTCAAATATATAGCTTTATTAAAGGATCAAGCAAGTACACTTTTGCATTGCGGTGCGCATATCAATTACGTATGCACTCTGTATAAATATATTGTCTTTTTTTCTCTCTCTCTCTCATTTCCATTTTATGAAAACGTCTCAATTACTAAAATTATACCTCGCGAGATCTTCTTATTAATATCTCCTCGCCTGGCCAGCACATATTCTTAATATAGGAGGTTTTGAATATATGCATATTAGCCTTATAAGGCATTTAAGCTCGCTGCTTGTACATATACGTATAAAGAGAACTGGACTGGCAGCTTTTTCAAGGCAAATATACGCGCTCTGTCTCTGCTCTTTTTCTCCCCATCGTTATACGAGACTTAACCCTTTTTTTTCCTTCTTTACATCGATAAGTGCACAGGCAAATGCGTGCTCAATTTATTACACGAAATTAAAGACTTTTATTACAGGCTCCCTGAAACTCTCCTCGAACTCATCATTCGCGCCAGCGTCGGGAACTGGTGCGACCCGTCCTTGGCCGCAGGAGAATCAATTCCGCTTTATATTTCGGTGTTGTATGTACACGGAGGCGTGTGTTCCGCGCGCGCGTCAAGCTCGAAAAGGGGTGTTGATGATGATGCGCACCGTTTCCAAAGTCCATATAGCCTGCACTATGCAGTACAGAGCCAAGCGCGTCAGTCATACGATCCTCGTTGGGAAACTTTGCCACCGCGCTCGCACAGACAGAGCGAGAGAGAGAGAGAGAGAGAGAGAGACTTAGAAATTCCGCGGTATGCACTTTAGCCGTGAGTTTGACGTGTCTTGCCGCTGCTTCTACTGCTGCTGCTGCTGCTCTCCGCACTATATATATCGCCTTTCAAAGTCGGGCGATGTCGCCCGTTAACGGGAGGAGAAGCGGGAGCAGCGTAACAGCGCAGGCAAATGCTGTTGGACTCTTGCGCGTTTCGAAATTTCGCTTTGGAAATTAATAGCGTGCGAGAGCGGAAGTCGCAAAACTTTTCTTCCTCATTAACCCGCTGCCGCTGTTACTGCTGCTGCAGCAGCAGAGGGGCTCGAGTGCACGCGTACTTGCCGTCTCCTCCCGCGCTATCCCGTATATACATACAAGCACTTGGTGTCGCGTGCGCGGCGAAAAGCTGCTTGCGGCCAAGTTTCGGTTGCGTTGTATATTGATTTTGCGGTTGCGCGCGCGCCGAGTTACGAATAACGCGTTCGCGTGTTTATTCAATATATGTAGCACTTATATATATATATATTCAATGATATTAGGAGCTTACCCGAGATGCTTGCTATGTAAGTAAAACACGATATTGCAAATACCGCGCTGCGAGCGTATATATATATATATATATGTTTAAGGGCTTTGTGCGGCAGGCGCGTGTGTATGTATGTGCGTCGTGTTACTGTATCGCGGTGAACACGCTGTGAACAAGGTTTCGATCTTGCATTTATAATTGCAACTTCATGAGTGTTTGAAGATTAAAAAACATGAAACATTTATGACTTGATTTTTTTTTATTTTCATACAGGATATGTGTGTGATTGTACCCTTTTGTTATCTAACTACTATCTTATCTATAGGTAGAAAAATAATATATTCTGAATACTACATTGAACATTTAAACTTTTAAGATTATATATACATATTATATATATGGCGACTGCAATATCTTATTAAGAACTGTTAGAGTTTAATTCAATTAATATTAATATTCACGCAAGTTGGAAAGTAAATTTAACTGCTAGAAAAATAACTGATCCTTTTGAGTGTGAATAAATAACTATGAATTAACGAATTGCTAAATGACACTCAACGCAATCAAGGTAAATTATTGCTGCACCGAATTTACCATAAATAATAAATTAAACCGACACGTAACGTTATTAAAATCTATCTCATAAATATAATTGTTCATTCACGCAGAACTTATTTTAGCGTTCATTTATCACGTTCGAATGAATATAAAACGAGTATTTGAGTAAACATATATTTCCAAAAAAAAAAAATATTACTATAATTATAACTATATACGATAATTAAATTTGCATAACGGGTGTAACACATTAAATTTTAAAACACGCTGTAAATTTTATCAATAAAAAATAAATGACGAACCTGTTCATTTCCACTATAAAATTTCCGTTGATTATGTATAATTCCGAAAAGATCAAATTTCTTTTTATATATATCATTGTCACACTTGTTCAATTCAAAACATAACCTCAAACCTCTACTGTCCATTATATATCAAAGTAAAGTCCTATGTCCGAGTGGTCACTGTACGGTACAGTGCGCAGTTATCGTTTTAACAATAGCGACTAAAGCCCACAGAGTGCAAGCGTAGACTTGGACCCTCATGGATGAGAAATATCCCTCAAGGCTATCTCGTGGAATACGTCTTAGTTGCTTTTCGAGGGATCGCCCGGGACTTTACGGAGGGTGGATGTATAGCACCCCGAAACTAGCCCCTATGACTCGATAAGTCCTTTTCGCGCGTATAAATCTCGACACCTTTAAGCAATGGTTCTTGTGAAGGACGCTTGACTCTGGGACATAATGCGCATCCGGATCAGCTAAATCTCGTTCACCCTCTCTCTATCTCTCTGTGTGTGTATGTACGTATCTCGTTGAGAAAGCCATCGATCTCTTGAGCCCTTGCATCGCTGCAGCGATTTGTCCTTACAAATAGATCCTCGTTCTTCAATGCTGATAGCCTTGCAACTCGTGCGATACTTTCGGTTTGATGGTCCCTGAATATTCTGCATGTTGTATACGCTATCGTTACGTGCTAGTTATATGTATATACATATGTAGTTCTTGTATATTTTAAACATAAATTAAGTAAAATTTCAATATCAAGAATAATGCGCAACTGCATTACGATATGCTGATATGAAAGACATGGTCAGAGGCTGCAGAAGTAATGGAATAGAAATTATAAACATTCTTCTCGAATATATCAGGTTTACCAGTATAAACAACGCATTTTTCAACATTATCTAATCCAAAGCCCACTTAGCACGAGAGTGGCCTTCTCGCGAGAAAATACCTATGCGCGCGCGCTGGCGAAAGCGAAGCAAAGAAAAGTACAGTCGTTTCGCAGGTATAGGTATATATACAATACCATAACTGATAGT
Organism: Megastigmus dorsalis; assembly: GCA_900490025.1. Classification (NCBI taxonomy): domain Eukaryota; kingdom Metazoa; phylum Arthropoda; class Insecta; order Hymenoptera; family Megastigmidae; genus Megastigmus; species Megastigmus dorsalis. The sequence goes on from UELU01141270.1 coordinate 51,290, forward strand.
CGCGCGCGGGCGCAGCTAAAAGTGAGACGCAGCCGTTCACTTACTCTCTCTCTCTCTCTCTCTCTCTCTCTCGACACACACACACACACACACACACGTATACGACGCGATACGCTTCTGCGAACGCAATCTCGGTGTATATAGAATATAGCTGCTGGTGCACACGGGATGTATATAGCGAAGACATGCGCACTGCACACGAGAGGTATAGTTGTTCGCAGGATTCGTAATTGCAGAGCCGGGAGGATTAACCCATTAAACCAATTAGTCCTTTGCTCCTTTCTCTCTCTCTCTCTCTCTCTCTCTCTCTCTCTCTCTCTCTCTGTCTTGCTCGATCTCCCCTTGCACCCTTATACCTCACCAGAGTTACCGGTCGCGGCAGTTTAATCTTGCTCTTGTTCCTATATTCGTCGTCGTCGTCGTCGTCGCCGTCGTCTTTCCCCGGGCGAAGTAACCTCGGCGGCGACAAGTAGTGCGGTAACGACCCGACGGTGTATATAGTCTCAGTCCTCTCCTCGTGGGCTTGCACCTCCTTTCCTCGGTTACTACGGCGCACAGTCGCCTTTGCCTTCGCTGCGAGATATCATCCCATAGAGATCTCGCGGCGACGGTCCATTTTCCTCCGACTTGCCTCCTCTGGCGCGCGACACTATGAAATTCGAGGACGAGCCGCTGCGAGGGACTGCTCCAGCAGCCGAGCCAGCAGCCGAGCCAGCAGCCGTACACAGAGGATCGTAGGGAGCTATAGAAGCGGAGCTTTGGAAAATCGGAGGGCGTCTTATAATTATAGGGAGCTTTGTATAGTCGCGCGCTCTTGGGAAGAGGGTTATAGGGCGAGTTGATGATGCTGCGTGTCTCGAACGGATTTACCCTACTGCTGCTGCTGCTGCTGCTGCGTAAATTAGTCGAGGACGTGGCAACGAGGTTATATATATTGACTTTCCGCTATGCGGTGAAAGAGCGACTTCGGGGAATTTGGAATTTGTTTGCCTTGGCTATGCAACGATGTAATGTCTCAATGCGATCTCGCGAGTAATTGGTGTGGTAGGAGCTGACAAGTGGCCGCAAAAATAAGTGAATTTAAATAAAATTACGCCGCGGCGGTGCAGTTCCTTGCAGTTCCACGCAGAGTCGAGTCGAACTTTGGCTACGTGATCTCCTTAAATTCTACCTCGCCGAGACATTTAAAATACTTACCAAGTCAACTTCATAAAGATACTGATCTTGGGTAATTTCTCTTATTGAGGTAATTTCGCCTCTTGGAGGATTTACATAAGGCACTTATATATACCGCTGAAAATAATTTAGCGAAAACTTGGTATAACGTTTCGCAACGCTCGTTTCATCCTATATACGGCCTCTGGGTAAGCCTTCAACATTATATTTTTGTAGGGGAAAACAAGACGGATAAATTAACTTTTTGTACGGATATAGGATACGGTATATATCTCGAGAGTAAATATAAAAGCTGATTTTGTTTTTATGCGCAATTTTGATGGAAGACTTGCTTTATATTTCATTTTATTATTGTATTTTCAATAATAAAAAATACAACCTACAGATAAATTATTCAAATAAATTTTCCTTCGAAAGACATTTCTTATAGCCTGCATCGAAGAAAAAAAAAGAAATATTTTCCGATGAAAAAGTCTTGGCGACACGAAAAAAACAAAAGAATTCATCGCATCCTCTTCCTACGCGATAAATTTCGGCATTTAAACATTTAAACCCGTGCAGCAAACATACATATACATTTCGTTTTAATATAGTTTCTGAGTCGGTAAAATAATGGGCCAACAAAAGCCAGAAAAAAAAACGGTTGATAGTACACAATGCAAACGGCAATACAATGCATCATCGAGTCCCACTCGCGTATATACGATAAATCGTTCGCGACACTGCGCGTCGGGCGAACATTTTTACACCTAAAATTTTTCATATTTCACGCAGCCTATATTGACTTGGGGAGATACAACGAGCCAGAAAAAAAATATGAGAAGGTCGCGCATGCATGCTGTTCGACGTCTGACAGCGCTAAATCAAAAGATGCGTATCTCCGTTTCTGTACAACTCTCTCTCTCTCTCTTTTTCACTCCCTGTCTGCTTCTTTTGCATCTAGATATGGCTAAAGCAACGCATGAATTTCGCCCGGCGTATACGCATAATACGTACACCGTATATAAGGAGCAGCTATACGGAGCGATTTGTAAATAATTAATTAAGACAAGAGGGCGCAGGAGCTGCGCGCATGCGATATGGCGCGGGACTCGTTTGTCTCCTATACATTCAGGCTTCCGTAGTATATAATGCGAATGCGAATCGCCCGCAAGAAATATTTGCTAATATGACAACGCTGAAATATGAATAGAAATTCGGGAAATATACTGCTCTCCCGATCTTATATTAAAAATTCCATTTATATTATATTAATTTTGAAGCTTGACAGGAATGTGGTTTTTGTATATAAGTTTGGATTTAATATGGTTACATAATACGGATACACGTATTGATCTAGTTGATTATTCCTTTTAAATTATTATGCATAAAATTTGCATATTGTTTCGATGACATAATATAATATAAAATCAATAGCGATGGGGGCACATGTTCAAAATCTATTACATGAATTTTCATTTTTCTTCCGCCGCGCTGAATAGATTTAGGACAAACCCCTTCGAAGACGTATAATTTTTTATGCCAATTGTAATTACCGATCGAGTATGCAATTATATATAGAAAAAAGAGAAAAATAATCGTCATACACGGAAAAAAATCGCAAGCAAACATTACTTAATTTAGCTCGGCAGATTACACTGAAGCAGGAATTAAGCAAAATGTATTGAAGTTATTGGGCAAATGTTACTGAAAATATTCGGTAATACATACTGAAATAACAGTCAAATACAAAGTGCCTAAATAATCAAGTAAAGATTACTTTGCCGTCTTCCAATCGCGAGTGTGTATAATACACTCTCTTTTACTAAAATGTAAACATTAACCTTTCAAGTTATTTAATTTATAAGTCCTAATTTTATATTCAATATTTTCCGAATTTGTACACCCTGTGTATTAAATACGCTTGTCGATTGCTATGTACATATTACACGGTGTAAACAACTACAGCGTCAAGCGAAATAAAATAAAATAAAATAAAATAAAATAAAATACAAGGCACATTTTGTTATTGATTACTATATACTTATCGTTACCTTATATAATGTACTATATTAAAAATATCGCTCAAGCGAGCAATAATTACTTGATTGGCTAGGTAAACTATACCTAACTTCTTTTACTCGATTGATCAAGCAAAATTTACCGAACTAGTTCTGTAGATGTTCTATAACCGTCAATCACATCTTGCTTGATGAGTTCAGCTCAAGCTATTCGGTAAATTTTGCTTGAAGGTTCATGAAACTCTGCTTGCGATTTTTTTCCGTGTACACATGGTCGGGATGAATGGAGCTTAATGGGTTAACTTTGCCTACGAGGTGAATTCGAATAAAATAAGAACTGTGCGACGCATTAATAGCTTCTGCTCTATAATACGGGGGAGTTCTATATCTATCTCTCTGTCTCTCTTTCTCTCTTTATGCTCTACTGCTTTACCATCGCGAATGTGACGACGACGACGACGACGACGACGGCGAGCGAGCGAGGGGCTATGCTTTCTCTCTTTCTCTCTGATCGATTTTCAGCAATTACACGGCTCTTCTTTGAAACTGTGACGTTTACTCGATAGCTGGAAAAAAACGTACCCCTGCACTCGTGGAACTTGCCGCGCGCATTAGATAAATATGTGCTGCCTCTGCGCCTATTTTTAAACCGTAAGCTCATACGTAGGGTATACATGTATGAATAGGAATTAATGGATACAAAATGATTATTTTTACAAGTATGATACTCTTTTTATGCAAATGCTTGCACACTTAGTCTCCACATATTTGTATAATTTTATGTGCTCAGATCGTGATATTTTATTTAAGTACTCGAATATTAAAAACATTCAGTATAGTACGAAGAGAAGTGCATTAATATAAAATTGCACAAATACAGAAGGTCGTATGAAATAGAAATGTTTTAAAGCAACGGAAATCAATAATTTATATTGAAAATCCCAACTTTTGAAATGTCCGCAGGTTGCAGTTACTTTAGACGTTTATCCTTCAATTTAAATGTTTCATACGGTGAATAAACACTGCAGATAAGAAAATTAACTTCGCATATCGTGGGATTTCACTTTATTGGCGGGAAATAATTTGCAAAAAAATATTCAAATTACTCAACTTTCTCTTCTAACACTTCTCCGTAAATATCGTTTATTATCGTCAAAAACGTTAATGATATCATTTATAACAATTAGTGTTTCGATAATAATTTTTTTTATATAAAATTTAATATCGTAGAACTATAAAATCATTTCTCATTGATGCATAACTGCATAACACGCATCGATATATGTGTAAGTTAAATTATATATATTTCATTTTATACTGCAAAAAAATACATTATTTTTTCTGAAACTTAAAATAGATATAATTATATAACTCTATGTTATACAAAATACATTGTTTGAAAAACATATATTTCCAGACTCAGTCAGTAAATGTATATTCTAATGCACAAAAGACTAAGTTTCAGTCATAAAATTTAAATGACAAAAGCAAACCTAATCTCAAGCATAATATATCCGAGAAAAAGAGAAAAATCTGCGACGGCGTTCATTAACGGAAAGCAAAAGTGAAATCGACATGAATGAAGCACACAGTATCGAACACACAAAAGCCGCAAACAATTCTCGCAAGTCTTGGAAAAAAGATTCCCCCGTAATACACTTGGACGAAAAAGTCATTCAAATCCATTAAAACCACGTTGCGCGGCGGTGGCGGCGGTTCAGTCGGTCGTAAAGCAAAAAGAGCGAGCGAGCGAGCGACGCGGCGAAAAAACAACACCTACATCCTCTACTCGCTATATCCACACGCGCGTATAGGTGGATGTAAGGAAAGCGAGAGGAAGAAGAAGAAGCTCAGCGAGAGAGAAAGATAGAGAGAGAATACGTTTTGTATCGACTCTCCTCAGGCGCACTTGCGGAGGCACTGCGAAATTTCCATTTAGTATATAGCCGAAGCCCACACATTCCAGAGGCTCGCTCGGCTCGTGCTATTCCATGCGCTATGCAGCGCGCCAGACTCGAGCGCGTATATTTTTACGTTTTCGCGCATATAACCCGGGGGGGACCAGCGCGGAGAGACTCGTCGTGTCCCGACTATATACACCGGCCCACGCGCGAGCTGCAAACCGAACCTCGCTATATAACCAACTCGTCTCTTTCTCTCTCTCTCTCTCTCTCTCTCTCGCTTCTCTTGTTCGCTCGTTTGCACACGCGGAGGTGTATGCGTGCATAAAGCCACACGAAATATATATAGGAACTCTTCGACGCTATTACTCGTCCGCAGTTTTGTTTTGCTGTTATTTTTTTTTTTTTTTTTTTTGTTTTCCGATGTACTTCATATTTATCCGCGTTATCTGTGGGGTTTGTTGCGCGATATATTCTATTCTATTGCTTGGCTGTATATATTCGCGTGCACTTATATACTTCCGGATAAGCTGTGATGATAAATTTTCTGCGCGTTACTAATGTCATCGCGATACTATGGGAGTGCGGAGCGCTACGCGAGCTCTAATTTACGCGCCACAATGGGTCGCTGGGAAATTCGGGGAAAATTATATATGCAATTGAATTCAATGGAATTGTATACCGTTGTACGATTGTTTTGTGCAATAACGAACCGATAATAACGATATAATTGAAAGAAATGTATAAGCTATACATAATCTTAATGTTCTTTTAGTTAAATTGGATTGTTATATCCAATTGAAAATGAAGTTTAACCGCAGTTAATAACAAAAAGTAAAATGTCACCTTTTTCTTCACGGCTAGACTGAACCGTTTTGCAAAGACATATATGATTATACATATAGCTCTACTGCGTCTCTGAGTTTACAGAGAGTCATCAGTTCCCCACAATTATATTAAAGACATATACACCTGTCGTGAACAACGTATCAAGTGTCTATAATTTAGTCTATACACGTGAAGAATCGATTCGCGATAAGCAATACCTCACATATTCAACTGATCCTTTATCATACCTATGAATCTGCGTAACGCCTCACGTTTGATACAAGCCTTACGTCGCACAATCTATCGTAACTCGTGATAAAAATGAAGCATCGGCGACTAAAAAAGCTGCACTGTGCAGCAGGCAACGACGACTAGGCTAAAAAGCGAACGTTCTCTCAGTTCGTAAATTCCCATAAGCGAATATATATATGCGCGCTGGAGACAACGTCGCGATAGTTAAAAATCAGCGTATCCCTATAACGCTTAATTGCCAGATTGATCGCGGCAGCTCGCGTCGCAACAGCGCGATACGCCTATCCCATTCACGATTTACATTCTCTCCCGCCAACATGTGTTCCGCGCTTTTAAACTCGTCCCGACAAATCACTTTCCTCGCGCTTTTATTATTCCCGGTCATCGCTGTGCAAACCGTGGCAGTTTAGCTTTTACTCGCCGAGCCGCGAATTAAGAAACGCTCGGTGTCCACCATCGTAGACAATGCTTGCCCGCCAATTTCCCCATTGAAAGGGCAAGCGAGAGAGAGAGAGAGAGACAAGTCGCAAATTGATCCCCAGGTGTCGAATTAGAAAAAATGCTGTAGCGCTATGCTGGACTCGCTCTCGTCTGTGATTGCCGTCGATTGTCATGCAAATTGCCGCCGCGACGCGTTGCATATATACGTATATGTGTACCCGGATTGGCGGTTATTAAAACAATATTTCAACGTGTACTACGTCTCGCCGCGAGAGACACCGGAGACAATCGCGTATATACGAGTATAATAGCTTGCTTCGTATGCTCCGCGGCCGTCGCTTGCGCGCGACCAAAAAAGACGCTCGCCATTTCGTTCTTCATATGCGATTCTGCAGGACGTCGCGCAGTGATATTTTTATGCATAGGCGCCGCTTACCGTCTGATTTATGACTAATTGAGTAATTAGCGTAATATTATATAGCTGCTGCTGCTGCGCAGTGTGTATATATATACCACTTAATTTTCGACAGTAGAATACTCGGCCGCGGGAGATTTACGATGATGCGAAATTGACGATAACGAGTGATCGTTGGGCGACAATGAATGGAACTGCCGCGATGATATCCGCTCAATCGCGATCGTACACGTAATCGTACGCTGTATATCAGTGCGTTGACAGCGGCTATTTTTAGTTGGTGTCGTGCAACTACTTCATTATATAGCCGGACTCATTTTTTATTCGCGACCGACGATTCCCAGAACTAACGCCATCGTCGCCGTGCTTGTCGCATCTAACCAGGGCATCTTTCAACCGATCTGCGAATGATGTCTAAATTTACGGGCGCACTTGATATATCGTTCCTTGAATTTTCAAGTATAACAGCTATATATAGAGTTAAAAAATACTTGTACTATTATTCCGTAACCTACTATCAAAGTATACAACAATCATTTACCGCACGTTCATTAAAGAAAAACTGCAGATTATCAATTCTCTCAATTGTTTGTATAATCAGCAGTTAAGTCGTCAACGACCCATCAAATCTTAATTGAATCCGCGTACCAAACGCTCGCGCACGTATATATATATATATTAAAGCGAGAAGAAAGTTATCTCAGTAAATCGCCCGAGTTTCGCACGCGAGCGTCCATTCAACGGCCGCGATGCTTTTCATCTCGCTCGCAGCTGTGCACCGCGCGCCTTGCCATCAAGAGACAAGAAAGGAAAATCTCGTGTCCGAGTCAACGTATACATCCCACTCGAAAGTACTTCCCATCCAGCGAGTCATTTCCCGGGGTTGGATGCAGCGCATCAGACCTGCAGAGCTACAGAGAGAAGACGCGTGTAATCGAGCACACGCGAGGCTGTAGGTCAGGTTACGCGCTGGGGGGGCCGACAATGAACCTCCTGAAATAGCAGAGAAAGAGAGCAGAGAGCCGAGCTTTTCCTGCGCGCGCGAGGCACTCATTACTGCACATAAGCGCCTTATAATTGCACCGGCAGCACACATACACGCACGCACACCGGGGTCGTCGAATAAAGAGTTTTCTGTCTTACAAGCGGCTGCGCGCGCACACGGGTGTCGTTCGTTAAAGCGTCGCGCGCGACGTAAACATTAAAGACTCGCCCGGGAGAAGGGAGGAAAAATGAGAGCGGCCCTTTGCGCGACCCGCGGTGAAATTGGTTTCGTTAATATCCTCTCGGCCCCCGAGCGCATTTTCTCCGATCGACTTGCAAGGCATTGTCGCGTGGCCGGCGTCTTATGTGTGTGCGTCGCTCGAGAGCTTTATGAGAAGTCGCGGAGAGGGCGATTATTTTTTCGCAATTTTCTTCCCTTTTCCTTTTCCACGGTCTGCCGGCTTTGGCCTTTTCTTTAAATTGTCTGTGGAAGGGGATATTTTTGATGAAGCAAGAACATTTTTTGCGCTTACAAGTGTCCGAGGTTTGATGTCTTGAGGAATACCGAGGGGTCCAGTCAGTTTATTTATAATAGTTTTTACACAATACCCCCTATACTTTTTGATATACAAAAAAAAAGATCTGCAAATTTGACTTTATAGAATAATCGACATTGTTGTAGCATTTATTACATGAAATAATACGTTGGTGATAAATTCAATTCATTACGCTTTAGAGCGGTTGAGTAGTAAGCTTTGATTAAAAACTTCAATAAAGGTTAGCAGACCAGACACTCGAAGTGATTAGTTTGATTGATTTTCATTTCACCTGCAGAACCAATTACCATTACATTCCAGTTCCTGTGGATGAAAATTTTTGTTCATATATTTCTCGATTAATCGGTATAATAGGTATATCGATGTTTTCTGTCGCTTTCTTCATAATATGATTTTTTTCTGGACCAATAACAGCTTCATAAACGATTTCTAATAAAATTCTATTCTCCAAGCTCCCTCGCCTCTACAAAATTAATTAATTTCCTTCCATCCAAACCCGTTCTTATCATCCTCGGCTTCTAATAAGCTTTGTGCCTTTTTGCCTTATTAGCCGATCAGAATTTCTTGTTTTTATCACCGGTAATCAAATCAAATCCTCTTCATTCGCCACCGCGGCGCGGCGTTGCTAGACCGCCTTTCATCTTTTCGCTTACTCGCCTTGGGACGAGCAAAAAAGCTTGTGTCGCAGGTCTCCGTTTATTTTCTTTCGTCCCGGCAGCCAAGCCCGTCGCTTCTCTGTCTCTCTCTTTCCTCTTGAGATTTTCTTCTCGCGCCTCCCTTCGCCACTTCGTGTCGAATAAGGCTTTGCAGCCCTGGTAGTGCTGCCTATTGCAGCGCGACTTAATTTAACGAGATCGACGACTGTGCAGCTACTTTTAAACTGTAATCAAGTTCGCTTCTCCGCTGCGTATAAAGGGATCTATAGGTGCGCACCAATTGTACAGGTTAATCTTTGGAACTAGGCTAAGTGTCTCAATTGCCGAGCCTTTCAACTATTGGAATTTAAATACGAGACGATGATTGTAAAGAAAAAAGTTCCGATCGCTTGAGCGCGCGGAATACTTTATTCGGCTGCTGCTGTTAGATATTTTTTATACATACTCGAAAGTTTTTGAAATTTATTTTAAATATGAATTTTGTACAATAGGTTGGCTTAATATTAATGCAACAATCATGTTCATTTCCATTTAAATGATAAAAGAGTTGAGCTTCGAAGGAAACATGAAAAATACAAAGTGAATAATTTAGTAAGCATAGTTTAGATCAAATCTAAATCTTGTTACGCAGATGCACAATTGGGATACTTACACTAAGTCTATAAGGTGTTTTGTATGTATCGGATCAATACCAAGAACTGTAATGCTTAGTGTGCAAGTAAATTAATGTCACACGGCTCGTCTCCGCTAAATTGAAACTCTGTCGCAACCTGAATTGATCCATGTCAACTAATCTAAATTCAATTTATAATTTATTACTGATTAAATTTATATGAGGAAGTTACACCGATTATTTTCAGTTATTTTTGCAGACGAGCAGCAACAATTTGAATCATTATGATTATACACTCAATTTACCTGTTAAAAATAAAATTCGAATTTAAAGCTGATACATATTTACTTTATTGGCAAGAGCAATTTTACTTTTTAAGAAAAGTAGTACCGTTACAGTAGTCATAATTAAGAATGAGTGTGTAAGAATAATTCATTAGTTGGGGAGCGCTTAAACGAAGACTTCTTCCTTCTAAAATAAAAAATTTCATTAACCTGAGTGTCATAATTACTAGAATATGTTAGAGAGTACAAAGGAAGGATAGCGCATATTCATAAAAGAAATTAAATGTAAAATGAAATAGATAAACGTTCAATACGAATGATAGATCAGAGTAACCTTGTCTATAATTAAAAGCAGCGATGATTTAGGTCGATTGATAATTCGGTGTTCCTCGTATTGTTAGAATCGACATTTATCATCAATTATATTCGTCTATTGATATTTCAATTAGTGAATTATCGTAAAACACACATATATTACTCTAATTAAAAGCACGCCCTTTCTCAGTTCTCGATTTAATGCTTCAAATTTATTAATATTTATATATTTTTTCAATTTATCCTGCAACTATGTAACTTATAAGCTCCAGCGTTTGCGCGCAATGAAAACTTTCCATATATATTTCATCGTATAATCACATCAGGAAATAAGAATCGATCAATTTAACGCGGCAAGGACTTTTGAAATTCCTCAAAAAAACAGTTACAATTACTCCTCGAATGAGCAACAATATGGAAACCCATCGCGTACCAAAGTACAGCAGCAGGCCCAAGTTTCGCAGTGACACGCGCACGGCTGCAGCGTCAAAGTTTGCGCTCGCGTGGGGGTGGCGGCGGCTTCTGCGGTGTCGGTGGCGAACAGCTCGGAGAGGCAAGTGCCGCAAAGCGCGCGAGAGCATCCGAAGCAGACGAAGGACAACTGCAGCCTCCGCCACGAAATAGAAATGCCGCGTGCGATGCTAATGAATTGGCTCTTCCATTGCAGTTCTCCTCGCATGATCGCTCATATATACTCGCGATCCCCCCGACATTCCTAGTTTCGCCGTACGAGCGACGCGAACTTGTATACTCTCGAAACCGCGACCGTGACTGGATAACCTTCGGGCCATCCTCGCTATGCGCGCCAAATATACTCTGTAGCGAGTGCAGAGTGAATCTCTCTCTCTCTCTCTCTTTTAGCGCAGCGAAATTGAATTCTGGAAAATTCATTTGGCGACGGCCATAGCGGCTTTGACCGACGGACATGTAGTCGACGAAACGCTCGCTGATAGGGATCGAATCGATTCGTATAGATTCTGTGAGTTAAAAGTGTTTTTGTTGCGCAAGAGATGCTGCGAGTGTTCGATTGGTATATTTTTCGCATCTATGGATTTTGTTTTATGAATGACGCTGATGTATGGGTTAGCTATTATTTTAAGGGAACAAGTCGGTGTTAAACTTCGAAAAAAAATGGAAAAACTTTTTTTTGACCATTGTCGATGGCAAAATTCCCGCAGGATAAACTCCTGAAATCCGTTGGTCGAGATTCGACTATCCGTTCAAAAGTTATAAATGAAAAATATGAAAGAATCGATTTACTCGATTTTTGGAAATACTAAACGATCAATTTAAACGAAAAAATAACAAATTTGAAGGATTTTTATTTATTTATGAAATAAAATTTAAAAATAATATTCTCAACAAGTTCATTTCAAATTTGAATTCGAATGAAAGAACGTACATGAAGTATTTCTACTCCATATTATGTTCCGATGCACATGCGCATTACACCGGGGCAGTCGGCTATCCGCGAGGTGCAGGTACTGGATACGATTGCAAATTAACATAGAGGCGCACAATTCTAATAATATTTACCTATATTACTATAAATATTACTCTATGTGTACTCGGCTTACATGAGCGTACGCGTTCCTCACTGCACCTGAATCCCTTTCTGTTCCTTTGACTACTGAGTAAGTGACTCTCAATAGTCTCCATGTACCGTTTCATACGTGGTCACTGTTTCATTACGTTAACTATCCCTTCCAGCTGCATGTATATTTTTTAACTGCATTTTAAATACAACATGCAAGCTCTCAAAGCTGCATTTGACGACCCGATTCAGTCTGCTGATCGAGCTTCAGAAGCTCAACGGAGCAGGCTAAAGTATCGGATCGTCGAATGTATAAGAATAATTGTTTGCTTATGGACCAGGAAAGTGATAAAAAAAACTTCTAAAGAATTAACTGAAGATTACTTAGATTTTTTTATCATTATCATTGACTTCTTGACTTTCTATCATACTCAAACGGAAGAGAATTAAAAATAAATTTAATTTAAAAAAATGATGTACTTGGATCCATCAAGATTAAACTTTGGAACCTTACGGTAAGGTGATTTTGGGGCCAAAATACACTATTGCACGTATCTAACCAGTGGATTGCTATATAATTAAGTCTAGCTGGACCTAAAATACTGGACACAGTATTAGCATTTTGTAAGAAAAATTTCCTTGTTTTAATTTTGTACTAAAGATAAAATGTTAATAACAAATTTTATATTGTCTTTTTACAAGTCCAACACCAGCTTGTCCCCGAGGTATTCGTTTAATCGTCTTGTACGATTCTGCTATTTATGGGTGCACGAAAAGCAGTCAAGTTAACTTTTTACAAATAAATTGAATATCTATTTATCTATCTATCTTTCATGAACCGCTATTCTACAACTCGCTACCGCACCAACTCCGCACTCCCTCTCTCCCTCTCTCTCTCTCCCTCTCGCTTCTCTTTGCAGCCGCAGCAGCATTGTTTCGCGCAAATTCTCTTCGCGCCAGAAGCCGCGACATTTGTTTCATTTAGCGCTCTCTCGCGCTGCCGTCGCCACCGCCGCCGCCGCCGCCGCTAATGCCGTGCCTCCGCGTAATTAATTTTCGAGCGCGAATTGTACAGCATGCGAAAATGGTATGCGCACACCTGCACGCCTATGCATATACGTATAGATAGCGCACGTGTGTGTGTGTATATATGTGGCAGAGAGAGAGGGAGAGAGAGAGAGAGAGAGCAGATATGGCAAATGTGCAGGGGTGTAGCGTCGCGATAGTGCGCGCAGCGCTTTTGGCCGACTCGGTCGCACGCTCGATTTATCTTGCGAGCGATAACGTTGTTTAGGGCTTTCTCGAAAGGGTTAAGGGGGGGAAGGGGACACACACACACACACACACACACACTCGTGCAGTATGTATATCCTTTGAATAAGTTGGGCTGGCGGCGGAAGCTGGAAACTGAACGCGCGCGCGAGATAGTGAGCGGGGGCCAATTTGAGAGCGGCGCGATCGGTTTTCCGAGGGAATTAAACTATCTTCAGCCAATGGGATTATAAGACTTTTATCGAGTTGGCCATTCGGTGATTTGAATACTAATCACTCTTGTCTATACTTTTTCGATTTTCCAAGCTCTTTTCCTATTCGGCGCTCGTAGGTTTACAGATACTGGAAAGCGATCCGTTTGAATGGAAGTAGTCAATTAATGCTTCACAGTACAAACGAATGATTGTGAAATGTCCAAAATGTTATAGGTGATATATTTTTTTTTTACTAACAGTATTTAAAGTATTAAGCTAATTTTTTGATTGCATAAGTAAACACTGGTTCAATCCGCTTTTACAAACAAACCCAATGACAAATGCAATTCAAAATAACAATTTTTCAAATTTTACATACATTATTCACCTTTTAACTCACTATGCATCACCAATACAAGTATAAGTTTAATTCTTTAATATGTGCATACAGTATTAATCTTAAAGATCATATTCAGAACGTTTATTGTTTTTCTCCAATGTTCAGGCCGTATTACGATTGTGATTCCAAACATTAATTTATTACCATGTATTGTAACTATATTTTGATTATATTACCTTATATTTCAACTATAGCCTTATACCAGTTATCGCATGTACTATTGAAGCAAGATTTTTAACAAACATTTTACGTTATTATTTATCTTTATATACATACAAATTTAATTTCTTAACTAAACTGCAGTGATTTGGAGCAAATATATTGATTCATATAAACGCATGTTAAATAATTATTAAATTCAATATAATACTAATAATTTGAAACCTTTCACTCGATCATGCGTACTATTCTATTACATCGATCGATGCTTGAGTCATAATAGATAATAATATTGTTGCAATAAATTATCAAACAATAAAATTATTATTAAACAGTAATTATTGGTATGAACAAAAATGATTTTGCGCCTTATGTGTTCCAAATTCATTTATCTTCGTAAGTGCGAAAAGAATCCGTCATTCTATTATAAAATACATTTATTATTTAACAGAATATTATAGAAGCATTCCAAGCACAAAAATAAGTAATTTTTCCCTGCAAGTATTATTAAAATAAAGAAAAATAAAAGGAAAACTTGATGATCAAGTAGAGTATCTTCCATCTTGAAAACTGCTGTTCACGGAGACAGAACGTTTCGTTATGCCAAAAAATATAAAACTCTTGAGTGAGTTGTCTAGTCTACCAGGTTGTTAAATAAACCAACTCAAGAATGCAGAGCATCGAATAGACAGTTGAAAGTACTGAAAATAAAGTTAAGGCAAATGTATTCAAACGTGGGTACGCTTGATCTTGATGTGATAAAGTTTTTCTTATCTTCGACATTTCTATATTTATAATAAAACAAATAAGAATATTTATATGTAAAAATTATTATTTATTAAAATTTCTTACGTAATTATTCTTTTATTTAAAAAAATGTAAGCTTTAAAAATTAGGTTATACTATGCTTTAGGTTAAATTATTTATAGGTAACGTATTACTTATGTAACACTCTTATGGAACAAATAAGCTTGAGGTAACTAGACCCCAATGAATTAGTAGCGGTTTCTTTTTACTCAAATTATAGGAAGAGATTTGAAACGCAGATTTTAAACCATTACTTGTACAATTGCATTTGTTGAATTGAACCTTTCGATTTAGTGAATGAGAGTTTATTGAATATCAATGACTTCCCTCTTCTATTCATCGTTGCGTTTTTTGTTAGAGATTTATTAGTTCACGAATGTTGAACAGCATCAGTACAAAAGATTGCAGACACTCGCAAATAATATAAATCCCCTTCAATAGAAATTTTAATGAATTTCGTTGCATATATATCCACATATTGAACCTTTCCTTTTGTCTGTTTCAGGTATGTCGATTCATTCTCACTAAATAAACACGATTCGCAAGTCATGACGTATGTAAGTATACAATCCATAATATAAGTCTAAACAATTGTGTTAAGAATGCAGTATTTGATAAAAAATCAAATATTAACATTACTGTCCACTACACTCTAAGTGCAGAAGTATATTTGCACTAAAATAAAACAAGAAATAAAACTTCTCAATTCGATTAACAAAATAAAACTGGGTCGACATTTAAGTTTTAACGCTTTTAATATAAATCTAATTAAGAAACTGTCAACATAAACGAATAAAAGTCAATCTTACATTTTATTTACAAAAGATCTTTTAATTCTTTAGAATATAAAAATCTATCGCTATTATAGAGATGAATATATTTTGTTTCTATCCTCTTCTGGATTATAATACCCAAAAAATCAATGTTTTCGTTAAATAAAAACATTTGGTTAATTTCCTGTTGCCTTATTTGAAAATAATCATCAAACAAATTTAAGGGTTCATTACCTTTTCTACAAACCTATTACTTAAATAAAACAAATAATAATAAAAGTTGACGTTGATTATACTAATAATAGCTTTTTGTGAAAATATACAAATCAAATCAAATCAACACTTTGATGAGCTCGCTTAAAAACATACTCAGCTTCCCACCTGTTCTACAAACCAAGTCCAATATACACTAATGATACCCTCGAATCAGCAAGTGTAAAACGAAAGCAAATCATGTAACGAGCCACAAAAATAATAACGCCAGTGCATTACAAAGAAGGTGGATACACAGAAGGCGAAGGCGAGCGCGAACGAGCGTCAGGGGCGCCCCTTTCCCATAATTCTCACGGTAGATGCTGCGGCGTATACACGGACACACACTCGCATACGCGTGCAGTGTATAAAAGAAGAAGCGCGAAAACACCTGGAGCGCGGCATACACGGCGAAAATGAGATAAGGCGCCGAAAGCGTGGCAGCAGCAGCAGCCGAGGGAGAGAAGATTGGCCCGAGGGGTGGTGTGTGTTATAGTTGAAGAAAACGAAACGAGAAGCAGCCGAGCTCTGGCCGGCATTGCACACATGTGCCAGCCGAAAAATGGGGAAGGGGGAGAGTCGAGCTTTACGAGTTCCGTAAAAGTTGCGCCCTTACCTCTCTCTTATCTTCCTTCCACTCTCTCCGGGATACGTACATACACGCGCGTATTACCGCGGAGCCTCGTATCTCTCACACCTCCACTCCCTCTATACCCTATCTCTATTATTCGACCCTTTTCATCCTCTCTCGCTTCTTCCTGTTTGTTCCATCGCTCTCTCTCTCTCTCTCTCTATACCTTTTTTTCGCGTTGTACTATTCGGGAAGCACCGGCAGATATATAGGATAGCGCGCTTCAGTCTTTAGTTTGTTCAGAGCTCTCGCGCTCTCTATCCCTCCCTCCCTCTCTCTCTCTTTCTCTCTAGATTTGTCTCCTATTGCTCTGGAACAAAATCTGCTTCGTTTCGCGGCTCACACCGCGAGAGCTGTGGCACCTGTTCTGGGCGATAGTGACGAGTGCTCCGAACTCATTATAAATTGTATAGTTGATGAAAATCGTGCTGACGTTAATCTTGATGACGTCGCGTTCGCATCACTGAACATGGTCCTTCCTGCACTTGATAGAAAGGAAGTCGTTGGTGCTCGTGTCCTGTAGCCGCGGGGCGTGGGTAGCGGTGAGGAGAGGAGCCTGGGACTGGGACAACATCGAGAGCAAGGCGATTGCCGCCCTGTGCTATGCGCCTCACCAGTCAAAAGCGCATAAATGACATCCTTCGCGCAAAGCGCGCGTTCACCAGTCATTATCTCACCACCAAAGACGTTAAATCCTCGTCTCTCGGTTATCTATTGGCTAAAGTATGCAAACCACTTGGCAGATAGACGAATCATTATTCATTAAGTTTTACAGCCCGAGGTGTTTAGAGAATTTTTAAGCCTGATGAAGCTTGCTTTAACGCTTGGCTTCAAATATATCTAACATAATGGTGGCAGATTCCTGAATTTATCATGTGTAAGGCGCAGAAGGGTAACACGCCAGCAATCCTTGTAGGGGTTATTTATCGCCCTCCTATAAATAGCTTTTCCTAGTGAACTTCTCAGTTCCGTGAGAGACCTTTGTGGTAATTTTAGCCACAAGTTAGGTATGGGTGAATGTAGATATGTTGTCAGCGACTGGTGAATCTGAGTTCGTGCAGCGATTAGCTGACGAACTCTCACTTAAGATCATTTGGCACGGCTCAATGCACCACACCGATTCATCTAACACATGGATCGACATAATGTTTGTAGACGATAATGATACTTTACTGGACTATGGGAACAGGCTTGTACCCTTTCGCAAGCACAATATCATCGATGTTACCATTCATCTTATGTTACCATCACGTCTCGTACTAAAGAGGCATAATTATCGGAATTATCATAAGATAAATTCAGTTGAGCTCAATAAGATTTTGTGCCGTTGCGATTGGTCGCCGCTTTCCCCAAATATCTTAGAATCTGAGTTTGATATAGACGGGCGCTTGAATGTCTTAGTATCAATCTCATGGAAGCTATTACTGAACTTGTTCCGTTTAAAACTGTAACTTCTCATAGAGAGCTTCAGTTACTCATGAACAAACGCAACGCTACACATAGACGGGTACAAAAGGTCTGAGTGCTATGTTGATGGATGAGTTTCTCCTATTATGCAATGAGGTCGAGATGCGCATGTATCCAGAGCGTACCTCATACCTTAGTAATCTAACGCTCTTCATCATACGAAGGATATTTTAAGGGAAATGCGTAAGTTTGGCCTCTCGACCAAAAGCATGGAGGAGTTACATGGTTTCACCCCGGAAGGGCTTAACTGGAACATTGCAGATGTGTCAATCGAACCCAATGAGAATGTAGATAATGCAGCGAACGTCATACTATTTGCGTCTGATGATGGCTCATCACTTCAAGTAGTTACTTTTACAGATGTACTTCTCGCCGTGTCTCATTTTTCGACACAGGTGAGGGATGCGGATGATCTCCACAGAGTGTTGTAGTGAAGTCTCTGCCAGTGTTGGAGAATTATATAGTTCGTTTATTTAGCTCCTCCTTTGCTCAGGGAGTCTTTCAGGGTGCCTGAAAGCAAGCACAGCTAGTGGCGCTAAAAAAGATTGCTTCTCCATCGTTAACTTCAGAGTTTCGTCCTATCACCCTGTGTTTTCTTTTTAAGATACTCGAGAAGATTGCACACTCCCAAATCACCAGATATCTCTCCATGACCGACATTCGCGATCCTTTATAGGCAGGGTACCAACAGTATCACAGTACTCAGACAGTCTTGCTTAAACTGACTAATGACATACGTATAGGCATTGATAAAAGGATGATTACCTTGCGGTTGCTTTTTAACTTCAGCATGCGTTTGACACCATGCGGTTAATTTGTGTACCGCATTAACACTTTGAGGGAATTGTTAATTGTTTATAACTGATTATATACAGTCCTAGTCTAAATTTTGAGTTGAGAAACTTATTCACTAAGCATCCATTGTTCCATGAAAAAAGATTCGAGCGACCTATAGCTTAAAATTCATGTTATAAAGAAAAAACTGACAAAAAGCCACTATAGTGGCTTCTGCGCCTCAAAGGGTTAAAAAGATGACCTTTATAAATTTTAAAGTAATGCTATTTAGTTTTTAAATATATATATATGCCAATATCAATAAAAATACTATTATACATACAAAACACATTATCATTACTATGATAGGGGTTGACAATCGGAGCGAAAAGGGAGTAGAGCCCCACTAGTATATATATATATATGTGTGTGTGTGTGTAAAAAAAACATAAAATGTAAAGCGAATCACACTAAATTTTGTAAATTTTTACAAAGAAACACATATCTATCTATCCGTACATCTCTTTCTTCTTTTTTTTAATATCTTTTCGGTTTAAATAAGGTACGGGATTACGTGGCATGCTGTCCGACTCTTCCTTTTTTCGCTTCTTGTAACGAGAGGAATGAACAAGCCAGTGACTTTATTAAGTGCGTTCCGCTAAAGTGAAATCTGCCTGCGCCGAGTACCGCCGCTGCATCATTTTTCTTGTATTTTTTCCTTTCGTGCCTTTATATGCATTGAGCTTGGATTTTAATAAAGAAGTTTCTGAAAGTAGTTGGTGAGTTCATAAAAATGTGTACCGGGCGGGTATTTGTGAAAGAGCCTGGCAAAATACTTTACCAAATTTATATGCTGCGTTTAATGCCGCTTGTTTTTTCTTTGCTCTATAACGAGATAATAATAAATGCACAAATATAATCCCTTTCTGCTGCATCGTAATAAGCTGATTTATTAATTTTCAAAGATTAAAAGTATGCTCTCTTCTTTTTGTAATTTCTTTAATCTGTGGATTTTACTTGGATTTTTCAACAAAGGAAATAAGTATAATGAAAAGCCTTCGTGTTGTGCAAAAATAATAGGTATAGATTCATGAAATATATACATTGCTTATATAAAGCCTGAAATCCTGTAATAAAAATAATTGACGGGTCAGGCAAGTAAGTGATTTTAAAGTGAATAATTAAAGGTTATAAAGTCGATGAAAACTTTATATATTATTTATGGCTAGAAACATCAATTTTTTATAAAGCAAAATATTTTCATGCAACAAACAATACCACAATCTTTATATTTGTCTGTCGCGATTAAAGATTCTCCATTAATTTTCACACCAAAATCATCTCAATCAATACTTATACTCATAATTTGATCAGCAAGAATAAACGAAATTTAAACATCATCCAAATACGTAGGATGGAAAGTCCGTATATTCGATGAAACATGCGCGCGCGGATGTACTTTTCATGCGCATAAGCTAGAAGTCCGATAGCCGTCGATTCTAAAACAAGGAAGCAACCAATCGCCAGCCCCTCATTAACGGATTCAAATTGCTTCGAATCTTTCAATCGAACGGTATAAGGCCGGGCAAATTGAAAAGCCCAACGAATCGTCGATAATCGGCCAAGAAAATTACGCGCATAGAGGAATCGTGGAAGGGTCAGGGCGTAAGCGTTTCCCATTACATATACGCACGCGCGCGCGCGCGCGCAAGTCCGCGAAAAAGCCCATAGCGTATAATAACGCGCATATACATATATATAGGAGAGGAGCTGGCGGCCGGCAGCATTTCCGTCTCGATCGGTCATCGCAAACGAAGAGAGGTAGAGAAGAGAAGCGGGAAAAAGAAGGGCGAGCTGCTGCACAATTGCGCGAAATTATGATTTCCGGCTCTCTCGCGGGAGGGACGCCAGGAGGGGGAGACGGTGCTGCACTGGCAGCAGCCAGTAGCAGTAGTAGTAGTAGTAGTAGTAGTAGTAGTGGCACTGTGTTCGGGCTGCTGTTGCTGCTGTTGCAGGACGGAACTCGGGGAAAAGTGGCCCGATCGCTCGCCTCGCTCGCTCGCTCTTCCATTAAGAGATTAAACCGTTTAAGCCCGATTGCGCTCCTCGCTTCCAACGTTTATATATATATATATATATAACGCGCCTCTACTCTCTCGCGTACTTTTCTGCGTTATGAAGTGCATGTGTACGAGCTGTTACGGCCCAATCACGAGCTCTCGCCGTGCCTGTATATATATATATAGCGCGCACCGAGCGAGCGTGTATACGTATACGTGTTGCTTCTATATCCTATCGGGCGCTTGTATAATGCGATCCCGCCATCGCATAGTAATTGCTCCCATAAAGATTTCGAATTACCGCTTTTTGTACGTAGGCTGCAACAGCCGCGCGCTGCCGCTGCAGCTACCGTCGGGACGACATTTTCATTCATCACGGGTGCGTTTCTTTGCCTCGGCGACTCTTTCTTTATACGACTCTAGCGGGCTCTTACTTCGTGGACTTGATGCTCTATTTGGTTGCGAGAACGCAGCGCGGAGATACCGTGGCGTCTGTATCGAGCGGTAATTTAGGAATTATAGCGTCTCGAAATGCAGTGCGCGCTCGTGAAAAATCGCGTTAAGGACAGTTTGGTCGAAAGCGCTCGTATATGGGCTTTTATATCGCGTATTGCGACCGTACGCGCAGTAGTTCGATAAATATGGAGATACGACTTTTTGATAATATTTAAATATGGATATGTTCTCTTACGAGCGAGACATATTTTTCCATTTCGAGTGCGTTGAAAAAAGCACAAAATGGAATGACAACTTTTATGTGATAATAGAATGTGAGCCACATATCAAGTACTTTATTAAAGATTAGCCGAAAATGTAAATTACGAAAAATTATTCTAAACAGATTCTTGTGGTCTCTTCTAGCAGTCGGTTAATAAATCTAAACAAAATTACAGCTCTGAACGAAAGCATCGAAAAAGATATGCAAGATCATGTTACGATACTAGAAGTACATCTCTAATCTCGAACCACATCGATCCACATCGCGGGTAAAACAGTCGTCGCGTTCGACTAATTAAACTTGTATGCTATGTACCCAGTTTCGAAAGTCTCGTAATGTACATTAGCGAGTTTGATGAAAGATACAGTATTGCTTCGGCAAGCATATCACCGACGAGACTCTCGCAAGGCGGTGATCGATCAGCCCCATCGAGCGAGAAGCACTTTTAGGCTGTATTCTAGGGTCTTATGTATATGTGTGTATGTGCATCGCATCCCGCACACACACACACATACACGAGAGCGCGGCAGAGTCTTGTAACACATGCGGGGCGCGATGTCTACCTTGGATGGAGAATTAATGAGAAAAGTTAAATATCTTGTAAGAGGACGGCTGAATCATCTGCTTCTGTGCGCGGAGAGGCGCGGGATAGGGCGAAAGAAATTGAGTATAGCGATGGGCTGGGGGAGATAAGTTGGACTAGCAAATGGTCCCGCGATCGATGTTCCTGCACGGAGCGGACTTCATGATATCGGATGTAGAACAGATGTATGATTCTTGCAGTATGTAAATTGATTGCTCGCGTGTACTTGCGCTTTCCGTTAGACTCGCACAGCCGTATTGTGGACTTAACCCATTTCAAGTATTCGTACAAAATAGCATAAGCTTTCGATGATGGATTATTTATCGAATGCTTTATAGCTACAGTTTTATAGTGTATATATAAGTTTTGATACCAAGGCGCAAATTGTCGACGATGGTGATAATAGTATTAATTATATACCTGTAATTAAATCGTTTCTATTATTTATTTTAACAATCAAAAATAACGCACACTACAAAGTTAACTGAAAAATTAAATACCCCATTTATACGAAGATAAATGCTACACGAAATAATTATAATTTATATAATCACCTCCTATGTTATACCGTGATACCTCATACGGACTAATTTTCTCAGTCTGAATGATGTAGTAATTAGCAATTAAATTCCTACACTAATACAAGTGCGTTCACACGGAAAAAAATCGCAAGCAAACATTACTTAATTTAGCTCGGCAGATAACACTGAAGCAGGAATGAAGCAAAATGTATTGAAGTTATTGGGCAAATGTTACTGAAAATATTCGGTAATACATACTGAAATAACAGTCAAATACAAAGTGCCTAAATAATCAAGTAAAGATTACTTTGCCGTCTTCCAATCGCGAGTGTGTATAATACACTCTCTTTTACTAAAATGTAAACATTAACTTTTCAAGTTATTTAATTTATAAGTCCTAATTTTATATTCAATATTTTCCGAATTTGTACACCCTGTGTATTAAATACACTTGTCGGTTGCTATGTACATATCACACGGTGTAAACAACTACAGCGACAAGCGACAGAAAATGCACGCGCGCGAGTAATAATTACTTGATTGGCTAGGTAAAGTATGCCTAACTTCTTTTACTCGATTGATCAAGCCAAATTTACCGAACTAGTTCTGTAGATGTTCTATAACCGTCAATCACATCTTGCTTGATGAGTTCAGCTAAAGCTATTCGGTAAATTTTGCTTGAAGGTTCATGATACTCTGCTTGCGATTTTTTTCCGTGCACATACCATAATGTTAAAATTTTCCTCTTTGGCAAAATTTACTTTGTAAAATTAAGCTAAATGTTTTAATCCTAGGAATATATAAACTGTACAAAAAATCAAGTTAAAATATACGTAACGAATACACTTTTTGATATTTTTAAAACTGACGTAACAAAGACCATTGCGATTCTTTTGAACTTTAATATGTGTAGTCGTATGCTACTTTCTTCAACAATCTATATAAGCAGAACTGAATTTTTGCGTAGTTAAAAACATTTCAATTTTGAAGCATAACAGAACCTTGGACTTTTTAAATATTAGAAATTGAGCTGGCGCCTCCGACGCTTTTTACAGCGAAAAGCCAAAAGCTGTGTAATAATAGAGACGGAAATTCAATATAAGAGGACTTGCTATCCAGGAAATTACATTTTGAGTGCGTGACGTGTCAATTTAGTAAAGAGGCAGCAGCAGCAGCAGCGAGAGCAACGGTAGCACGGCAGCAGCGCAGGTGCCACTCGTCTATTTCATTATTCACTTTTAGAAGCAAAAATATAGGTTAATTGCCTTTTCGACACGATGGTCCATCCTAGAAAGTGCAGACAGTTATTAAATATAATGGACGATAAAATAATATTAATTCGTTTCATTGTTTTCCGCGACACCTATGCCCGAGCGTGAGCACGAGTTTGAATAGAATTAAGATTATGAGACGTAAAAATTGCTAAGTGATCCTGATGCAAATCTTTCGTGCTCGGGTAAACGCGTCTGGAAGCTTAAAATGTGAGGATTAATATTGTTCTTGTTAAGAGGATGCCGTATAGTGTACTCCCTACTCAGCTTGTTCGGCATATTTCTCTGTTCCAATTAATTAAAAAAGCGATAAGTCACCCAAACTTCATCTTGCTCAGAATACTTAATAACATCGAGCACTACGCCAACCAAGACCAAATATTACTCAAATTTATAAATATTGAAAGATATAAACAAAGGTAGGCACGATCGTAATTTTGAGGTTAACTTTCGATGCGTCGATATACCTCTTACTAGTTTCAATTAATTGAAAAAAGCAAAAATCAGATCGACTTCACCCAACACAGGACGATTTATTATACCGAACACAATATTATATAGAGGCCCCTCAAGTCCAAATATTATTTTTCATTATAAATAGATAAAGATATATCAGCGAAAGTATAAGCACTTTTGTAGCTACGGCATATCGCCTTAACTCAGCTCCGAAGCAGATAGGATTTTGTAAGTTTTCAGATTAAACAATTTAAATATATCTTTTATGCCTTATAATAAGAGAATAATAGATAAGAGTCAAAATTTTAATTAATTATAATAATTAATAGTAATTTAACTCTATACCCTTTGATTATTCAAAAAAAATCAAGTTGCGATATATTAATTATATTGTATAATTTATTGTAAAAATATTGTTTTAATAATAATAATCAGTGCCTTTAAAAGGGTGACAAATCTGAAACGCTGGCAATTATACTAAAGTTTGACATCCTTTATTGCTATTATTTAAACAACGATGAGAAACAATAATCTCTATTGTAATAAACACGAATAATAAAATTTAATACTCGTAACACGTGATTGTGAGCATGATGTTCAAAGTAAATTAAATAAATGCTGACGCTGGTTAATAAGTTGTACCTCCCGGCTATTTTATTACATTGAATGCCAGTCTCCATTGGATGTAAATAAAACCATTTATTATTTATATTACGGATATTTTTAATTTAAATTTATAAAAAATATATATGTATAAGAGGGCGACTTAACTTTTTTTCTTCAGAAATTTTCTTTGTCATATTTTGTTAGAATAATCCCAAAATATAGAAGATATAATATTTTGAATATAAATTATATGAATTTTCATTGTGAAATTTACATGTTTGAAACAAATATGCTCATTCATCTAAAAGTTGTTATTAGTATAATAATTTACACTGATAAAAGCAGATCTTATCTCAAAAACTAATAATGTCTATTTTTATTATACTATACCTGTTCTACACTGTACGAATCATAATCATTAATAATTATAATACACGAAACTTCAGCGCTTGTAAGGCAGATCGTATCAGATCTCTTTTATATATCCTCTTAAACTGAGGACGTGACGTCGCTCTTACACATATACACGTAGAAATAATTCTCACTATTATCACCAGTCTAATTACGGCCGCAATAGAACATTGTAGATTTGTGACTTGTTGGAATCAAACTATAATTCGGCTTATCCGCAAGATGGATAAATGAAAACCTGCTGAATAGGCATTCGAACGATGATAAAGAGTATAGGTGCAACATTGGAAAGCCAGAGGAGCAGCAACAGCATCAGCAACGCAGCTGGAGCAGATAAAAAGGGTTACACGTTGCGCTCGTCTCATTACTCTGTGACCTCTCGGGCGATAAGAGTCTGGCGGAAGGCCTTGAACGGCACACGGAAGGGTTAGTTTAAAAGCGCATAAATAATCCTGCGGCTAGAGAGAGAGAGAGAGAGAGAGAGAGAGAAAGAGAGAGAGAGAGAGAGAGAGAGTAGTGCCCGGGAGCGTGGGCGATTGGTATGGCACGCGAGGTCGCGTCGATTAACATTTTTCACATGCTCCTCCAATCACCGCAGGCACGACGTCAGCCGCATATTTAAAGCAAAGCCTTTCGCGCGAGGGAGGAAGGGAGGACGGAGAAAGAGCAAGAGGAAGAGAGAGAGAGAAGAGACACGCCCGCGAGAGCAGACTTATTGATAGGCCTATGCTGTGATTGCCAGATCTTTATTATCTATCTTACGGCCCCTGCACCTCCACCTTTCTCTTTCTCTCTCCCCCTCGCCCCTATATTTATCTTTCTTTGAATACCAACCTGCTAATTTACGCTGTATTAATATATTGATTGTGCGCTGAATGACAAATGCGTTCATTCCCAAACGAGTATATTATCGGAGCCATTTTCAAGGATGACATAATGAAGGAGAATGAAAATTGATCAAATTTTTCACTTGTATTTTTTGACTTGTAACGTACATTTATTCGCGTAAATTTTGTTTATATATAATTTACAAAATTGCATATCCACTAATTTTTGTTTTCTTGCGTTCATCTGGACATCAAACTTGGTAGTACAAAATTAGAC
The DNA here is from genome assembly GCA_900490025.1 of Megastigmus dorsalis. Lineage (NCBI taxonomy): Eukaryota > Metazoa > Arthropoda > Insecta > Hymenoptera > Megastigmidae > Megastigmus > Megastigmus dorsalis. The sequence goes on from UELU01141270.1 coordinate 77,705, forward strand.
GGTTGGAAGATTCATTAATCAGTATAACGTAAATCTTAAATCCAATAGCAATATGCATGCGTACAAAGCCAAAAAAAACCTCTGATGAGATCACGTGTTTTTAAGCATATACCAAATTGACAGTCTAGACAAAAAAAAAAACTAAAACGTACATAAAAAAGCATTTCTAAATTAAAAATACAAAACAGGAATAATAGCACTAATATCCTCCTGAGGAGCAATATAAAAGTCACCAGCGAGCCTCGTAAAGTTAATTAAGCGCAAAACAAAAAAAAGTAACTGCAAAACAAGTTGCACACTGCAGCAGCAGCAGCAGCAGCGAATGCTGAACCGAATTTTAACGGCGCATCCGTTTTCTCATTTTCCTCGCCGCCGCCACTTTTCCCGGTTCCCTCTCATTTTCTATTTTTTTTTGTCCCGGAAAAAGTGCCGCGCGCCGCGTCTCCTCGTCTTCTTTCTCGATTCAGCAGAGTGCAGTACAACGACGGCGGCGGCGGCGGCGGCGGCGGCAGAATGAATCGTTAGAGATTACAGCGAGGCGTAAAAGAGAAGTGCGCATCCGGCAAGAAGCGAGCGATGTCACGGCTAAATTGCTTATCTCGAAGCGCTTGTCAACCTCTATTAAATGCACTGAATAAAGCTGTATCCTTTCCTTTCCACCGGGGGGGGGGGGAGGCTCAACTCGGGCAGTTCTTTTTTTTGCGCTTACGCTCGCCTTCTTCTCTCAAATTTATTGAATTTTCCGGAATTTTCCGCCCTCTATCGATTGTTTCCCTTGTAATCCCATTGTATAATCTAGTGCCTTGTGCAATAATATAATGGACGTTTCGTGTTGGTGTTCATAACTAGGCTTCATGGATTTCGCTGTTACGCATTAATGTTATTAATTAGGGCGAAGTGTATAATCAGATCGCGCGCGCAAAATTTCGATATTCAGTGATTTATTAGTAGGAGATGTTGGAATCATTATTTCTGTAATATTTATTATCGCGTGCTCCATCGCGTATAAAGCTGTTTTTTTCCTTTTCATTTTTAAAAGTTTTAATGAAATTTTTAGTTAAAAAAAATTAATTAATTCTCGTCTTGCATATACTGTAAAAGCTGCTTACGTATAGTTTCATTTCGCACTAATTATAAAATAATTAGACAGCGTAAAAAGGATTTCCGTTTAATACGCAGACTTATTGCATTTATATATACATTCCGAGTTATTACTTTTTAGATTATAGTTCAATGTTTGAATGAAAATTTAAAAGAATGAAATACCCGATGTGCAGGCGCGTTTTTGTATATTATAAATGCATTATAAATCAAAGCTGGCAGCTCTCGAGCGGCTATAAATAGTGCTGATCAGTCCTGGGGGGCTTGAATTACACGCTGATACGACCTACACCAGCATAGTATAATGCCCAGGCATAAAAATCTGTAATCATGCCTCCCCTATAAAATTAATAATAAGGATAGATCAGCTTCTAAGCCTGCCACGACCTCCCCAATTTATCTAGGATTAAAATAGCAACTGTACAATACCTGCACGGACTGTACAAAGCTCGCACGATCTGGTATTTGGTATTTTTTATTTCCCACCAGCCAGCGATCTTCTTTATCAATCCGCAGCAAGAAATACCCGATTCCCGCGCATTTCCGGACGCATACCAAAGCCACACTCTCGCATGTGTATGTAACACACGTCAATTACGGAATAGCCGTAAAACTTTATACACCGTCGTCCATTAATGCCACAATTTTCACCCACCGCTTATCACATTGTGTCCCTTCCTTCCTTTCTACCTCTCGTATATACACGCACATTGTGTCCTATATACGCGTGCGCACACACTCGTTCCATGTATTAACGTCAGCTATACATGACGTAAAACACAAAGTATCGATGTATAACCGCGGAGAGTTTCGCACATCGGCCTCTCTCTCTCTCTCTCTCTCGTGTTTATTAGCCGTTTCGTCGCTCGGTGCAAGCGAGCTTAATTTATGATTACGATCGACGTTGAATGCTCGATCGGGCGCGTTATACCCGTCCGTATAGTGCGTTGTCGTCGTCGTCGTCGGCGTCCGGTGAGTGGACTATACGCCTGCATAGACACATACACGCATACACACACTCGGAATTGGCGCCAATGCTGTTTTACAAGCGCCGACGCGTGCGGCTTTATCCCGGTTTCCTTTTTTTTTTCGTTCCAGGAAATTTCTTCACCCCGTCACACGTTTATAAAGCTATATATATATATATATATATGTTATTTATTTTTAGTTGTATTGCGTGGCGCTGCTGGATTTATGGCTCTATAGCACTCAGGTGAATGATATTTGAACAGAACGAATTTTTCGAATTCGCTTGAATAAAGCTTATCTTTCGCTTTTGCATCGTACTTTTCAATTAAAAGGAATATAAGCGAAGGTGTGCCATATGGGTGTACATACGCAATATTCATACTTATATACATTTGCATTTGATGCTGCTATGTGAAAATATAATAAGTAATCAAACAATCATTGGATACAGCGACGTACTGATAAATGGAATTTCTCAAAGTCCCAGCAAAGATATCTCGCTAGTGCATAAATTGAAAAGTATATATTAGTCAATAGTGAAATAAAATTAACTCGCAAGGTGTAACTCGTGTGCGCACTATAACGAATTTTATGAAGTATTTTTATATATAGCGATGTTAAAACCGCGCAATATCGCGTCTGTGTGCCGAGCTCGAGTACATTTATATATATTTCCTCAAAGCGCAGAACAAGAAACCCATAATTAAAGTTTAAATTGAAACAGAATTACTACATGTTTGCCCAAGTTAATAAATCGCTTTCCACCAGTTGGTCTCGTTCTGTTTTTGTCTTTTTTTTTTAATGCAAATGTACACTTTCCGAATCAATTTTAATTTTAATTTCCGCGACTTTCTTTTTTCGGTCTTTCAGTATATATATATATATATATACATACTGTTACGGATTCTCCGCGGGAGTGAACTCGTTATTAACTGTGTATTCAAATATTATATTGACGTTTCTTTGGTAAATGAATTTCATGAAAGTGTATCACTTTACTTATAAAAACATCAGCATTCGCGGAAAAAATAATTATTAAAAGTTATACCGGTCTAGAAGATTTTAATCATTTAAAATTAAACTTTCGTAGGTATAGAGACTGTATATGAAAATAGCAAGGCAGCACACGTATTTCAACAACGTTCGCACAATAGATATATATATACACTTTTGATACACAGACGCGCATCTCGAACAAAAAATGCAGTTGAGCGCAAGGACATTTGACAATCCCACCATACACACACACACACATATATATACGTATAACAAAGCCCTTGTCAAGTGTCGCGCGCGACGAGCACATATATATACATAGCGTGCGAGAATCTCTCCGCAGAAAGCCTCGCCTCGCCTCGCCTAGCAGCAGCAGCAGCAGCAGCTCGTAACTCTCTTTTCGCGCTTGTGCACGCCCTCGGTGCAAAGCCGCTCTTGCCTATTTATACACACAAACATACGCGTACATAGTCACACGTATACGGCGTATATAGGCGTGTGGTATGTAACGAAAACAAATGCCTCTCCTAGGCGTTTCCGGCGCGGCAATTTCGTCGCCGACTGCCGATTGCGAAAATCCTCGAGGAACGAGCGAGGGGGTCTATACTACGTGTGCGACACTGCGAGAGAGAGAGGAGATGCTCCCTAAGTCTACATACACTTCAGGCTTGCGCCAAGACGTTCGCTCGAGGACTCTTATACTGGATGCTTCCACCTGCGGAGTTTCGGCTCTGTACTTGTCGTCGTCGTCGTCGTCGTCGTACGCGGCAATCTCGCCTTGTGCACCAGCTACACACCATTCAGTTTCGGATCTTGCCTACTCCATATACACTCTGCGTTTGACTAGATTTGCCTTGTGTATATTTGGTTTTGTCGCCTTGCTCTGGTGTGACCGATTGACGCGCGCTTCGAAAAATATAAAAATGATGCGGGATTTTCGAAAATGCACGCTCGGGTGATCCATTTCAATCTATAGCTTGTGGACGAGTTAGAGGGTATAGAGGAGAAACTTTAATGGTCAAGTTTGAAGAACAATAACCATCAATATCAACTTTTATATAATAGTTGAGAGATGGTCAACAAATTTTTCGACGTATATCTCTCTGATCGATGACGCATTGTTGTTCAAAATATCCCCGCAATGGCATATAATAGAGTTCCGCTCAAACTTTCGGATATTCCCGATATACCTTTTTATTCATCATCCCAGTGTTTAAGCCTATCCATTTAGTCGTAGAGTTTATATAATCCTAAGCTAGATTTTTCGGTTTTTATACGAAACGGAACCACAGAATTACGTCACTTATTGACCTTCAGGTTTTCAACCATGAAAGCCACGCGGCTAAAACATCAAATACATATTTAAACTCGGAATATGCCATCTCTCAAATCTCACGCCAAGGTTTCCAATACTCTCCCAACCAATTGAATCGCTATATAGATATATACTTCACCCACACAAGCGTTGAACAATATGCGCCACGTTGCAGCACACACACACATAAATTACACATTCATGCACAGCTCTATACAATAAAAATCAATCCGCAAAGCCAGCACATAAACGCGCGTACGCGGCGACATCGACGTCGACGGCGACGAGAAAGTGAGCGAGAAAAAGGAGGAGAAGCAGCAGCAGCAGAGAGAGTGAAAGACGCTGGAAGCCGCGCGAATATTGGACCATTTTCCCCCTATCAAGGGGAATCAGCTGACACCGTAAGAAGGGTTTTTCCCGTTCGCAGCAGCGTGAATATCGAAAAAAGCGTCGGGCGCGCCCGCCGATAAGAAGAGGAAGAGGAGGAGAGAGGAAAGGAAGGGCCGCGAGGGACGGGAAAACGGAGAAAATAGAGAAGCGCAAGCGGCACCAGGCTGCACGGCGAATATGCGCGAGCGGCTCTCGGTCCTCCACCCCCGTCCCCCAAAGGGATTTCCCTCGCCGCGACCTTTTATTTTACCGCGACGAGCCTTTCCAATAAAATGATAATTTCCTCTCCTCTCGCGTATATATCGAACGTGTCTATATGTATGTGTGTAAGAGCGTGGCAGCAGTTGCGGACCGGTGATATGGCGCGGAGGGGCTTTTTCCACTCGTCGGCGATCATCCATACGGCAGACTTCCGCCTATACGACTGTTATTGGGATACGCGCTTATATACCTATATAATATAGCCTGCGATTTATACATAAATGCAGCTTCCGGTTAGTCTAATACAATTATCGCTACGGCGGATAAAGTAGCGCATATAATATTCGAAAATCACAATTTCGAGATATTCCAAGCCAATCTTGTATAGGACAACACAGACAAAGGTCATTACGATTAATGAATTCGAAACAACAAGAGCCATTTTGACGTATAACGACTTAATGACCGCTCAGAGCCGGTCGCGGCTCCAAAACAATCGAAGCAATTATACATCTCCTCCATCTGCGGTTATCGTATAATTATTTCCTTAATCAGCTGACAACTGCAGCAGCGGCACATCCATGCGCGATACACAAGTCACGAGCAGATAACGAGGTCTAAAAAAGAGCCCGTCGTAATGTATATAAGGCATTGAAACGAAATTCGCCCGACGAGTGCAAGCGCGCGCGTACGCTCGAAGCATATATTAGTCAGACACAACAGTATCATATTGTTTCCTCGTATATATATATATATATATATAT